>CM032627.1:9387159-9677159 GCA_019097785.1 Fraxinus excelsior | reverse complement strand
AAAAGACGCAATATCAATATTGAAGGCGAAGCCGACCGAATCACAAAAGGTGATTTTTCAAAGATCTTGCTTTGGTCACTTCTTGCATGTCAAACATCCGATTACAACATCAAGTTATACACAAAATGCTAATGTTGGAAGCCAGACAGTCGAATGAAGATGAAATGTGGTTTAGACTGGATGGCAAGTTTTTCAGATTTTCCATGAACAGATTTTCTCGTCACCGGACTGAAATGTGTAGGTGACAACCAATGCAATTTTTACAACTTGGGTAGATGCCGTATCAGTGACAAGTACTTCAGCAAGATAAAGAGCATGTACAGGAACGAAGATGAAGATACATTTAAGGAACTATCGAAAGATACCCCTGACGAAGATGTGGCTAAGATTGGACTTCTTTACCTCATCTCTATGTTCCTGTACACCACCACACAGCCTAATGTCGCCAGTGACGAAATGATACGCCCCGTCGACTCTTCACATATGAACTCTTTCCCATGGGGTAAGAAGTTGTTCCACACAACATTCTCGTACCTGAAGAATGCATTCAAAAATGCTCAACTGAGTGTTGGGGAGCCGAAAGGAATTTTAACATAAAGCTCCACATTTTAATCGATGAGGTAAGCAAGAAAAATAATTACAATAAGAAGAATGACAATTTAGGCAGTCCCTACAACTCGACGAAGGAAGCAACATCCTTAAACGATAAGGTCGCACCTATTAATTATTCTTGCATCAACAATGAATAAGGAATGTTACAGTATAAAATGAATCGCTAACGATCATAATCATGATGTCCACTTTCAAGGTGTTTGACAGCTTTGTGAAATCCAATAGAAAAAGCAAAGACGCAAGTGCTTCAAAATTTGAAATTGGATCAAAGGCAATATAGAGATATTCACCAGTGATCAAAACTACCAGTATAGACGATTCTGTCAAGAAGACACTTATACCACTAGTCAAAATAGATGATCCAGATGAGATACAATATATGGAGGAAGATTTAATTCAAGTGGAAGAAATGGTCAAGAGCGTTCATTCGAAGAAAGGGAAATGTGAGGATCAAAACACTTTTAAGTATGTGGTTGTGAAACTGTCATCTTAACTAAGACTAATATTGAAACGTATGTTTTTTCCTTCTGATACACGTCAGGCTGGTGATACGCCTAAACCTTCTTCAAAGACTCACAAAGTAAGGAGATTCAAAGATTACGTAGTCGTTCAAGCTCTTTTCACAGATGAGGTTAGTGATTAAATCGCCCCATATTTATTTTTTAATTTCCCTATATATACTAGATGAAATATCTTACGAAACGTGTAGGAAAACGTGGATACAAATTTCTGTTTCAGTCCTCCTGTGACGGAGACAAGACGTCACAACCAAATGTGAACACGTTTGGTGAACCAATGCACATCTTGTTAATTGCTAACATAGATTCTCCTACAGCAGTAACGGATTTTGTATCATATTTCACATTGCATTTATGTATATTATGTGTAAATGCTCATTTCATGGGTGAATATGTTGAAGGATTTTAATTATATTAACATTTTTTTTCTAGACGATGCAAAAGACCAACCCAGGTGATACCCCTACATATGATTATAGAAACAATATATTACTGTCATGTACTGTGAAGTGAGACGACATGTACATGATATCATGTTCTGTGTTTGCTCACAATATTTTTTATGGCTATCCAACCCGTTCAATGTAAACCTGTCGAAGCCGGATGTAGTTACATTTGACCACTGGTTTGGTGACGGGTACAAGCCCGAGCACATGTAAGTCCCCAATGTAGTTTAATTTGAATTGACCTTAAACAAATGTTCTAATATAATATAACTCCATCGATTAAAAAAAATTCAAGTTCACACGATTAAAAGATGCCATCAAATCAGCACTTCAATTCGGGCCATATGTTATCACATCAAAGACATGGTGGCAGGAGTTTTGGCATTAAAATGTATACTTGAGGGATTCTGTAAGATTCTAAACTCTTTATCACAGATTACACAAAAATCTTTGCATACGAACTGTTCTAATGCTAATATCATTAAATGCGTTTCAATTTCTAAACATTTATTTCTACTATTTCTGTAAGATGCTCAAGTTCAGCATTCTTAAATTGTTCAAATGTACAACGATCGACACGTTCTTCGGAGCCATGGTCCGGTCTACTTTTAAATCTTGCAAGAGTGACATACACTCGATATCCTACTTCAAATCACTTGATGAGATCACATATGGTGACTCCATACATTGCAGTGAGAGATGGACTGAAGTAGATCACGTACTAATGCCAATCATGATAGAGAAAAAAGCTCATCGGATTCTTGGGCATTTCAACATCAATGAGAGAACTCTGACAGTGTACAATTTGAGCCGTCATACTGTTAGAGATAGGATGGTGGAAAACAACGTGGAGGCATTCGCATACATTCTTCCATGCTTGATGGTGAAGCTGAATGCATGGCTTCCTAGTGTCGTGGATTGAGTTGAGCGCATGAAGCCATTACAGGTCGTCATTGCAACGGATATCCCACAAGATGATTGCGGGTTTGTGAATTTAACTAATTATTTTCTTTATACGCGGGATTCAGGCATAGATCTGAAAAGTACATACATGCAGTGATGACAATCTTATAATAAGTTAACCAAATAAACAATCTTCATTTATGTTCATGTAATGACAGTTGTGTTGTTTGGTCTGAAATCTCACATTGTTTCTTGTTTATTGCCCATTTATTTTTGACATGTCATAATACACATTTTCTTGGTTCATTTTTTCCTTTTTTTTTATTGGCAGTCACGACTGTGGTTTATACGTCATAAAGTATGTGAAATTCATTATGCATTAGGAGATAAACATGATATTCGAAAAATTCAATCCTCAAAGGTCAGGGACGCAACTGGCAGCAACTATACAAGCATGCATGCGAGAAGCTAAAAGAAGGATATGAGTCTGTGTTTATGTAGATCTTGTGGTCAGTGTTCATTGCAAAATAAGTTTTGTCGTTCGATCATATGTTATGTTTATAAGGACAAATGATTTGTCTATGCCTTTGTCGGATGTGGTTTGGAAGCATTTGTGATGCTCTTTTTTAAAATTTATATGAAGTCTATTATTAATAGTATATGATTTACATTACTCTCCTAGTATTTCAACTCCAACGACTGTAAGATGTCCTCAGGTTTTGGAGAATGTGATGTGCACGGAAATCGTGAGATACCCTTGGGTACACCTTAGTAACAGCATGTTCAATGCTTCCATGATGATTTGATACTAAACACAAACCATCCCTCTCGCCGTATGCATCCTTAAAACGCCTAAAGAACCAACGACACGAGTTATTGTTATCAGAATTACCGACTCCAAATGCTAGTATATAAATAGCGTTATTCGTATCCTGAGTGCATGCAGTAAACAAGCTACCTCCGAATCTACTTGTCTTGAAAGTTGCATCAATAACAACCACATGTTTGCATTTCATTCACCCTTTAATGGACTCACCTAATTCAATGAACGCATACTTGAAATGTCCATCAATGTTTGTTTTTGTATTTGTCTTTGAACCTGGATTTTCTACCTCCAACTCGCTTAGGTAAATTAGTAGTTATTATACGCATCGTTTGGGTCACACATTATTTGTTCCAGAGCATGCTCCCTAGCCCTCCATGCTTTATTGTATCTCAATGTGGACCCATACATTGACGACTTATCATTCATGATGTCTACAGGAGTATATATCATTCTAGCTAAAATGTATTTGTGCTTTATGCATTCAATAATCAGAGAACTCTTTGCCTGCATGTGATCCCGTAAAACTGAATCGATCAAGCATGTAAGTTCATTACGTATGTAACACACCTTGAACATATCTATTTTACCAACCCTAGATGACCTAAACCTGTAATTGTACCCTTCACCTTTACACTTTATCATGTATTCGCGTTTGTCCGACTTGTAAACAATATACTTGAAGTTATTTTTTATAGCATACATCACTAGGCTATCCTTCAGCAATTTCTTATCTTGATAAATTTGGTTTTTAGCAACTTCAACTATTCCTGCTTAAGTCACAGTATCGAAGATCTCATCATTTTCATCATCTACATTCTGAAGATGATTCAAATCTATTCCTAAAATGAATTTTTGCATTGTTGGAACTGTGTTATAATTCAGCAACATGAGTTGATTATCTAATGTTGTCGATTCCTGCATACAAAATGTTGAGCCTGTGACACCATGGTGTGGATCTGGTTCACACACTGATGCCATCAACATGTGTGTATGTTCCACATGTAGAGCACAAGCTATTAATCTTGATTCTTTCCTTTTCAATTCCAAGTAGAATTGTAACAAGTTGTCATTAGTAATCTTCATCGGTGCCATATTCCATCCTATGTCATAATCTATTTTTAGCGTCCCCATTGTGCTATCAAGTTCCAGCTCTGAATATATCATGTTTACCATATCGTTGTATTTGCAAGAAACCAAAGGTGTTTGTGTTGCATGTCCTCAATACATTGACGAGTTCCATGTTTTGCATACATTCAATGTGCAAGTGTTAGGTAATTATATGGTAATACAATGCGAAATGTCTCAGAGACACAGAAATGTAAGAGATGTAGATGCAATTGTTGCAAGTGTTCAGTAACCAGTTAAGATATGTGTGCTACAACATTTGCGTAGTTTCATATATAGAACATATATGATTTTCTCGCGATTTGCTCTTGAAATAAAACAAATGTTCAGACCTTCCCAATAGTAATGTGTTATGTTCATATCAAATCCAACAATATTTCAAAAAGATGCAATGGAAAATGGATGTTATATCAATTACTTGTGTGAAAAGCATTGTGATAAATCTCATTGATCATTTTAATGTGTTCCATGAGAAAATTAATAATATGCATAAAATACATGATACAATATACAATCTCAAATCTATAATATCTTATTCGACATAACAAATCTTGATTACAGCAAAAAATAAAAATTATTACCGAGTAGTTAGTAGATTTCAATTTCTGACGGAATTCCCCAAATTTGTCCCTCTGTAATCCATTGTTTGATGAAACACCATTGATTCTGAATTGTATGAATTCGTATAGAATCAAATTTGAAAACCCATAATGGCAGCAAATGGTTTAATGCCCTCCAATTTGTCAGCCCACGCAAGGAATTTCAGTAAACACTCTGGTAAATGAGCAAAGTTTTTTGGGCGGTATTTTTGGTGATATCTCTTCTATATATAAAATGTCTATCTAACGGAATTTGTTGTTTTAACAGAAAATCTAACGGAATTTGTTGGTTTAATGGTAAGTCTAACGGAATATCTAACAGAATAAAAGGAAGGAAGGGGGGGGGGGCGAAGAGAGAGAAACTTTGGACCCGCAATCCCCAATCGGTACTCTGAAACCCTAGAAGCGATTCCTACGCGAACTCCGTCCGGCGATGAACAGTGGGTAGCGCTTGGGGGGGCGAAGAGAGAGAAACTTTGGACCCGCAATCCCCAATTGGTACTCTGAAACCCTAGAAGCGATTCCTACGCGAACTCCGTCCGGCGATGAACAGTGGGTAGCGCTTGGAATCCATCTCCGCCCGAAGGTACCTTGAATCCCCTGTTCATCGATTTGAAACGGTTTCCATAAATTGATTCCCAGAAATTCCCTTGATTTTGGTTGAGCGATTTTCTTCCGATCAGCCGTAAGTTCTTCATTGCTCATCTGAATTTGTTTCTGCTTTCGTGCTTGAATTTTTCTAGGATAATTATTTTGTACTGATTTTAAACTCAATTGTGTTAATTTTATTTTTTGCAAGTGGGTTTTTTTAATTATAAAGTGTAAAAACTCAAACGCGGTGTTAGATTTTGGACGGAGGGAATATATGAGCATTGATCAGTTTTTCTGTATTTTCAGAATTTGTGAATTTAAAACGTACAATGATGTTTATTAATGTCGATGTTTTGAATTTACAGAAGCATGCAAGAGGTTCTTCACTCTCTTACCTTTCCCCTCATCACCCACGACTCCAAACAACACCAATCAACATTTTTTTTCCAAGCAAAAACTCATATTTTTACGAACCACCATTCTAATCTATATTTCATCAGTTCGTACAAGAGGAGAGCAAAATCTACACTGCCCACTTAATTCCTCACATTCAAAAATGGGTGTAAGTGTTCTAAATATTATCTACATTCTCAAGATTGTGGTTTTTGGGTGATGTTTTGTGTTGGGAGATATTTGTATTGAAGGAATATTTCAACATCAATGTTTGAATATTTGTTGCACATAAGGTGGTTGATAAAAGTTCTGTGAAGGGGTTGAAGTGATATGGCAATTTTGTTAGTGAACTGCACTAAAGGAAAAATTGTGAGGTGTTGAAAAAGATTAAGGTCTGCAGTTAACTTTTCTTTCACTTTGCCTATTTAATTTTTTTTTACTACAGCTGTTGTGACCTTGATTTTACTTGTGATCAACTATTTAGCGTTTATCTTTTGAAAGGAGAGTTCTACTCTTACTTATCTTTCCAGCGGAGTTCTACTTATGGCATGTAGGAGTTCTATAACTCATTTAGCAGCTGATTTCAAAAAGGTTGAGATGTTTTCTCATTCGCTTATAGATATATTGTGACTTCTAAGTTTTTGTATTAGTTAATAGGTATTAAGTACTTGTTAACTCACATAAGTTGTATTGCTCAAACTGGTGTAAGTGTGGTTTTTGGCAGCTGGTCATTGATTCAAACTATTTGCATATTCTGGTGGAAGTTCCTCAGGGAAATTTTGATTGTGAAATACACCTACTAGCTCCAAGAACTGAGAATGATGGACGTGTTATTGAAGAATCTTAACTATTTATCGTTAAAATAAGTGCAAATGGTAGTTTCCATTTTTAAGATAATTAAAAAGTGTGGCCCTCCATTTTACCACAGTGTGTCTTCATTGTGATGTCCTATATATGTGTGCACTTTTGCACTTTAACCAATTTGTTTCCCACATTTTATATTTTCATGTCCATTTCACTTATCAACATTTTTTTTCCCTTGTAATTTGCATAAAAATAACAATTCCTTATTTTTAAAATCACAGGGAAGGTGTATCATGATATAGTTGGTAGTGCATACTATGTAGCTCCTGAAGTTCTACGTCGAAGCTATGGGAAGGAAATTTATGTGTGGAGTGCAGGTGTTATTTTATACATCCTTCTCAGTGGCGTGCCTCCATTTTGGGCTGGTAAGATAAATGTAGCAATTCCTCACAATGTTTTATCTTCAGCTTCATCTTCATTTCATTTCATCTTCACTTGATGGAGTAAGTGATGCTGAGGAATACCCTGCCACCGGACGGGTTATGGATATAGTTGGAATCAGTGAGCAGGAGCAGGTTAGCATTTCCCATAGAAGTTAGAATAAAATTTTTTGTGCCTTGCCGTTTGATTTTTTACATGATCTTTCAAAAGATAAGTGAGCAGGAGTTCTACTCTTACTTATCTTTACATGAATATGTGCTATAAGTACTTATGGCATGTAATTTGAGCTTGTTGGATGATCATTAATGTGAATGGAAAAGTAGAAATTCATCATGCTAATATCAGTTCTTTTTGTTTTTTGTATAGTTATAGAATTTCTGAACCAGTTATGAAATTGGCTTAATGAACTTGAGCAATGAATGCTAAACCTCTAACAATGACTTTATATGTGGGTGGTGATGTCAAGATGATTACGAGAAAAAACAAACAGTCAGATATGATTGAGGTCTTGTAACATCCATTAACTGAATAATACATGAGTCAAAACCACCTAAATTCCAAAATTAGGGAAATTTATTTTGCCATTGAATGTGAATGTATACTTAGAAAATTGTCAAATACTATAAAACCTGCTTTATCAACCGATTTACTTGTGACGATGACATTAGCAGGGATACCAAGTTTTCACATGGTAAACTTTTGTTGCATGAACCAACTTAACTGTTTCTGTGCAGATGCTGTGGATAAACATGCCTGAACAAGTTTTATAATTGGAATTTTGATGAACAAGCTTGATGAAATTTACGATGAATCCAAGTGTTTTCTTAGGTTTTAATTCATTTATGAAGAATATCCTGAATTTCCTGTTTTTTTCTCAGAACAAGACGAGATGAATTTGCTTATGAAGCTAAATGCTTTTCCTAGGTTTTCGTGAATCATTCATGGAAAATTATCTTGCATTTCATGAATTTTATATAATAACCTTCACTTGTAAACACACGCAACACTCAACACATAGTTTGAATATGCTGTAATGAGGATAAGCCCTGTTCTTTCCAATCAGTTGGTATTATGTTTTGAACATTATAGAATAACTCAAAAAATCAAGTAAAATACATGTCAATTCCCTTTGCAATAAGCCTGGATGGATTGTAAAAACTTATTACACTCCTTTAGATGGCCATAAGTTAGTCAACTTGTTTGGAATATTGTGTCTATCCTTGTTGTCATGATGCTATGACATGAAATCGCAAGTACATTTTTGTAAAAAGAGAATAAAATCCTTACGATTGCTAATTGTCGACGTTAATCGGTCAACGTCCGCCCGTGCTGAGATAGTTTGCTGGGTCCGTCCCTACATGCTATAGATTCTATTAATGCTCTTTTTTGATGTATCACAATGTGTAATTATTTATCAATTACATGAACATTACATCATTAGTTATTTAATTAATCAAAAAAATTACATCTTTATTAATAAAAATTTAATACGTAACCAAAAAGATTATATATAAACTAAGCAAACGTGCATTGCACGTTGCTTGCACCTAGTTATATACAATGTGTAGTAATTCCTATTTTTTAGTTTTTTAATTGTATTTATGATAATAGAATATATTTAATATCCATTCCTCAATTTTTCCGTTTCTCCAATAGTGATGTGACATTTTCTCCGTTTGTAACCAAATTGTTATTTGATTATTCGATGATTTGTCACATGGTTATTACAGATGTGACATTTTCTCCATTTGTAACCAAATTGTTATTTATTCAATGATTTGTCACGTGATTATTCGAATGTAAACTGATTTTCTTCCATTATTCTATGATTATCAATGTTATTAAAATTGGATCGAACCGATCGATTCAACCGAAAAAATCGAGAACCGGCCTCAAATTCGGTTCGGTCACTATATACTACCACAAAATGAAAAACCAGTTAATAGACCTTTGAACTGGCCAGTTAACCACATATTGAAAAATTGGTCACAATTTTTTACCAGTCATGTGAAGCTTTTCCTTTTCATTATTATTATTATTATTATTATTATTATTATTTTCAAAAATGAAAACAAATTTTGTTTAATGGCCTCAATTGCAATTGCTGCAGGCTAAGTTAAAGAATATCTATCCGAACTTTCAAAAGGACCCAAGATTTTTATTTGTTGGATGTCATTAATGGTGCACAGTTGTCCTTTAGTAAACCTTGGAGCGATGTTGATTATGCATTTTTGCATACACCGTCTATAAATCATGCACATTGGATTCTTAGGCAACTCAACATAAACATGAAAATTATCTCGCACCTGATGAGACTTGTTTGGAAGACCTATCATGATGATCGTGACGATGCTCCCATAGAGTTGCAGACAAACATAGTTGCCAACATTCACTGGCGGACCCAAGGGGGGTCCTGGGGGGGGCACGTGCCCCCCCAACTTTTCAGTTTTTTTTTTTTTTTTTTCCTTTCTTTTTTATATAAATCATGTTTAGTATCAATTGAAATCTAAATTTTAGTCTAAATCAAAGTTAACAAATAATTCTAATAACATATTTCATGAAATCCATAAATATTTAACTTTTATCAAAATTTATTAAAAATTTGATTTTAATCTCCACCAAACGGGGTCAAAATCACAATAAATTTGAATTTCGATAATATGTTAATTTTAAAAATTCTACGACGATCGTACGCTAATCGAATCGACAAACTGCTTATATCATCTTGAAACTTAGTTCGAGAATTACATTATGGGCATATCAAATAGTCCAAACAGATACCGAAAATAGTTAAAAATACGTTAAACGTGAAGTTTAAAGAAAAACATCTAACTCGCATGTTTTTAAAAAAAAATCAATTATTTCATTAACATTTATTATTTTTGCGTACACTTTTTAAAAGTTAGATTGTGCCCCCCAACATAAAAAGTCTGCGTCCGCCCCTGCCAACATTCCTCGTCAGTAGAATGTATATGTTTGTTTCTTGACTTATTACTACATTCCAATTTTAATGTTATGATTATTCAAAACATATTACTTTTAATTTTATTCAGCCATGGTTGTGGGATCTTCATGATTAAATATGTAGAATACTTACTTTACATTGATCTTGCAAACTTGCGAATGATATTTAGTGCTATGGAGCTAGGCTGAACATAGCTTCCTTGCTGTTTAATATTGGCAGATCAAGCAGGTCTCAAAGTGAGACAGAAAGAAGGGAACTGAATGATTGACGTTTTCATGTTTTCCAAACTCTAGTGTCTTGATAGATTGATGATTGATCGATTACTATATTTTTTTAATGAAGATCAGTTTAGTCGTAGACAAAAAAAAATTGTAATGTCTATTTCTATGGGATTTATGTTCATTTGAGTAATACAGTTGTTTTAGTTTATTCATGTTGTTAGTGAAATTTACTTCATTTTGAGGTTATTTGCTTTTCAGCAAGTTGTGTAGTTTGTCATTGTTACATATACAACTTTTGAACCATTGTTTGTTATAGGTCACAGGTCAATTGTCACATGTCCCTGATTTAAGATCAGGGTTTACATTCTGAATTTGTAATAGTAACCAACTATGCATGTGTAGTTTCCAAATCACATGTTACAATTCAAATGTAACATGTCACATATTACAGGTCACAAGCAACATGTCATAGGCCACAATTTACCGTCAGCATCGATAACAAGTTGTTGAACACAGTTATAGGTCTCATTCTGCATTGATAACAAATCACACTTTGCAAGTATAAACTTTCAAATATTACAAATCACCGGTTAAAGGTCACAAGTAACATAAATCATTCTATATTCACAATAGGTCACAAGTCACATTCTTCATTGTTACAAATATACTTTGTGAAATGTTATCTTCTATAGGTTACATATTACTTACTAGTCACATTACACATCTCTAGTCACATTGATGGTCACAATTCGTATGCTAAATTTGTAACGAAAACAACTTCACATATATAGTTCCCAGATCACATATTATAAGTCACAGGTCATTGGTCGCTACATCACAAGCTGCATTGATAATAGGTCATATACCACATATATAACAACTCTCATTTTGCATTGATAGCAGGAAATACTTGCAAACGGTGGAAAACTCTTTGGTCACAAAATGCATATAGAAGTCATAATAACAAATATAATCGTTGCAGTCACATGTTGGCAAATATAATATTAAAGTTCATGATAATAGACACATTCTACTTGAACGTTTTGAAGAACATATATGATAGATCATAGAATTTAACTACAGATCACATCAATGCACAACATACATTGTGTCAGGACACGGATAGATTTCAGTTCATAGATTCATCAATGCGCTCATTAGCCACAATATTTCAAGTTATTAACTCACAGTTTTTGCATGACAAACAGAGCATTTAATCATAGAACATAGTCACACACTACGGACATACTAGAGGTCATAGAATTACAAAAAAGTTCACATTATCTAATATTGAATTTTATAGATCACATTTATAGAGTCTAAAATAATGAATTAATGTACATACTATGAAACCAACCTATATAAGCATAATCAATACGACGAATTACATTTATAGACATTAATGTTGCAATTTACGAAGTATCGATGGAATAGTATATAATTATAGTTAAGATGAAAATAAAAATCAATTAAGGTCACATATCTATACGAAATCATTGTTTAGAAGAACAATGTTTCTATTGTCTACATCTTAGAAGCCAAAATATGGAAACAATACACAATACTTCAATTAAAAACTCCACGAACAAAATCAGAACTTTGTGAATTACAACTACTGTAAATCTGTAGAACTGATGGGCATCGAAATATAATGGAAATTCACTAAATTGTGACTTCAAACCAGAAAATTAGCACATAAAGATAAAGGTTGTGATCGGCGATGGATGGTGGTTTTCTGTCGAGGTGTTTGGAGAGAGAATTTGGTTGAAATATAACAAAATCCTCTGTTTTAAAGGTGGCTGTCTATTCTTACAAAAACTAATGGACCCAATGGCCCTAACACCTCTAATCGGGATGCTAACGGGATGAGATAGATACATATTCTACAATGCTTCAGTTAAAGGTTAATGCTTAATTCACATTACAAATCTTTTTGCCACATCTTAACCCAACAAAGAAACTCTGAAACGAGATAACTGTAAAACTGAAAAGTGTACTTTTATGGTACATATTTCATTTTCCTTGATAACATAATTCAGGTACATAAATTAAGATGCATAATCCACAGTAAATAGAAGCAGAAGGGGGAAACAGACAAGTTCCATTACAAGCTGATTACAGGGGAAGTTCACCACTGTCTGCAATCACAACTTTGCTTTTGGGTGTTCCACTTTGGTTGCCTTCAGCTTCGATCTTATACACCACATCCATTCCGGACAGCACCTTTCCAAATACAACATGACGACCATCCAACCTGTTGAACATCAAGAAACTTTTGTTAGATTTTCAGGCTAAAGAGAAGCAGCAGACTGAAGATCTGAAAATGGATGAAAGTTTTCTTAATAAAACCCTAGTCAATAAGAAATGACATTAAAACAGCAGGATCACAAATTATATAGTTACCAGCTGGTCGTAACAGTCGTGACGAAAAACTGTGAACCATTAGTGTCCTGCCCAGCATTTGCCATAGACAAAAGCCCTGAACATTGGACAAAAATAATAAGATGACACAGAGAATAAATGCTTTCACACAGTGAAACTCAGACATCTGAAATCATGGAGTGAGATGGTATTAGGGAAGGGGAGGTTCTGGGGCATATGCAGTTCTCCTACCAGGTCCAGTATGTTTGATTTTGAAATTTTCATCAGCAAACTTCTCCCCGTAAATTGATTCCCCACCTCTTCCATCACCAAGAGTAAAGTCCCCGCCTTGAAGCATGAAGCTGGGGATTATTCTGTGGAATGTGCTTCCTTTGTAATGAAGAGGCTTCCCACTCTTTCCCGTACCTTTCTCCCCTGAATGCATAAAGACATGTTTGTGATTCTGGTTTGTGAAGGTGCACACTAAGGCAGCCAAAAAATTATACTAGCATAAAACTTTGTGAGATAAGAGTAACAGATTAAAGCAATAAATCAATTCATCTATCCACTTGTGATTCAGAATAGTGCTAGCCAGTGGGATAAAATACATGGCCAAAGTTGAGGTGATTGTACCTGTACACAAAGCTCTGAAATTTTCTGCAAGAGAAAGTAAGTGGTGAAATTAATTCGCGAAACATCAAATGTTAAACGAGTTCTTATCAAAATTCATCTAATAACCACAATACCTGCTGTTTTCGGAACGGTTTTTCCAAAGAGACCCATAACAATACGCCCTGAAACAGAGAGCGCATTTGATATATTAGGGTAAATAAAACTACAAAACCTAGCAACAAAAAAAAAAAATATCACAAGAATCTATCACTAAATTTAAAAATTAAAGGCAGCCCTAAATTGGCAGTCATGGGACGAGAATTCATTTTTCCTATGCTAGCCCTTAATAAAAAATTCAGACAAAGGAAAATCATGACATTTGCAATGGTAAAAACACAAAGCAACAATAATTATCCGCTTGACTTGTATCACTTCCAACAGTTACCCAGCCACGTTTCAAATAAATGAGTTAATACAAGGAATCATTATAAATATTTATTAAAATTATTTTGGATGGAAAGAGGTTCCTATTTAGACACCATACACTCTGACGCCTAAGAATCACGTTGATTTCACCTCTTCATCAACTCATATGCTTATATTTTAACTGGCAATTTTGTTTGTAAAGACTATCTAGCAGAATCCAAAAGGGTTCAAATAATTAGACTGGAAACTTTATTAAAGCTTGGAACCAGTAAAGGATCAGTTTTTGGCTCAATATTGCTCATGTAATTGATTATATATTCCAGACAATTTCAGGTTACAAGAAAGCAGCTGACATTGTTACTTTTTTTTTTTCCCTTGTCTCATAGGAAGTGATGGTAATGCATACAAAATCTTGTGCCAAGTAATGTCCGCCAGAAAACAAGAGATGAGTTTTCTCCAGCCGAGGAAGAGTGAGGCCGGAAATATAAAGATCATGGAAAGATGAGAGAAGGATTTGGATCTTTGTGTTTTAGCATGTCAGTCAAGGGATTTCGGTACATTTCAGCTCTTCATAATTTCCAGAATGTTGGGGCTTAAAATGGGTTAAGTGATTTTTTGGAAATTCCAAGTTTATTGGAATTGTCTAGTTATCAATTATTAGTTTCCAATTTGGAAATATATACTGGAAAAATATGGCAATATAAGACTACATAAATCATATGCCGATTTGATTTTGAGAAAAGTTCAGTTTTGAATAAATTTTTGTATCTTTTGAAGTCTTCTGGATCTTGTGATGCAAATCCAGCACTAGATGTGATATCTGTCGGGAGCCTGGAATGTTCGGAATTCTTCTGGATCCTATTCTCTCTTCTTCCAAAAAGGATAAACAATGTTTCCTGGTAGTATTCGCAAACAGCTAATCAACTTGAATCATTAATTTCTCTCTTGTGCAAAAATCTTAAAGCAATCAAGGGTAAGAATCTCTCCACATCGGTTTGACAAGAAATACCAATTTCTCATTCTGCTCATAAGATGCGAACTTGACTGATACACATTACATGCATAAACAAAACTTAAAAGTCACAAATTCCAGATGCACAAGCCAAATGGAGAAAACTTTCCAGGTTCTTTTACAATGAGAAGAAGAGTTCAATGAAAGTCCTCAAATTATAAAGCAGTATCATAAAAATATTTTTAATAGTGTGTCAACAACTCCCTTGGAAGTTTATTGAATAACACATTTTGAGATTAAGAGCATACCAGCTGGTTTTCCTGAAATCTCAACATCAAAATAAACCTTGTGGGTCACTTCCTTCAAATCTTCTTTTGATTTCTTTGCCTGCACTTCGAAACACAATGAATCATTCATAAAAATCTCTCATTCTTTCTGTAAGATAACAAATTTAGGTACCACCTGGAAATGAAAAGGCTACTAAAAAGAGACAGAGTCATTTTCTTTGCAATGCGAAGAGACAAAATCTGAAGACATTTCAAGCTCGCATAATAACCCGTTGTGGAACACAATTTTGCTTCATAATGGGTTCCTAACATTTGATCCCAGTATCCAGCATTCCTTGTTACCTTTTTTTTTTTTTTTGGCAGCAAGTCCCAGAATTCTGTATTAATACAATTGAATCGACAAACTAGTATTTTTCAATATTTTTTTCTTCGAAATTTTATTCAGATCAATCGACAAACTGGCAACCAAATTGATTTCGAGTAATTCAGTCCTCAGATCGACTCTATCAAAACCAGATCGGAAAACAAAATACGCTAATAACAGTAAGATCGTACAGTTATTCCATTTCCTAACACAAGTCACTGAATTCCATAGCAATCAAATTTACAGAAAATCAAATATCATTCCAATCGCAACCAAGAAACATCAAAAAAGAAAAATTCTTCTGCTAAAACAAGAACCTGAGTAGCAACAAGGCTGAGAAAGAGTATAAGACCGAAAAGTAGTAGCTGCTGCGACCAATATCTCTCCATTTTCGTCTCTTTTATAAGATCCGACTCTGTAAGTGAACTAATCAAAACCAATGACTGCGTGAGTAATAGAGCGCTGCGAGGGTTATAATGGAAGTGTGGGCTCTATGGGTGTTGCCCAATGGTGAACTGACACGTACGTCTAATGACGTGTTTCGGGCCGATTCAATTGGATGAGAATGTTGGGCCTCTATGTTGACTAGGCGGGCCTTGCCCAGCTCCACTGGCTATTTATGCCCCTGTTTGAGCCACGTTAAAATATGGTAATTACAAAAAATCAGGCATTAAGTTTGACATTTTTAAAAATCAGGTTTTGTGTTTATTTAATCAAAAATCAGATTTTAATTTCACAATTAATATTATTAATAATATTTTAAATTAAAGTAATATATATACTCACCCCATCAAATTTATTTTAAATAAAAACCACATCCAAACCCTACCCTAATTCATTTCATTTCTCCTCACCCTTTAACCGCCGCCTCCACTGCCATCGCCCGCCGCCGCTCCCCCTTCCCTCACAACGACGGTAAATTATTGCAGATAACATGCAATAAATTATTGTATAAATAGGAGAAAATCAAACTATATATCTACATAGAGAGAGGGAACCTGCAGAAGAAGGAACGGTACCTAGCGACGGTGGTGCAGTGGTTGTATATCGCTAACAGTGTCAATTTCTTAGCAATTATGGATCTGTGGGGGCAAAATAGATCCAAGAAGGAAATTGAGAATTGTTGAAAATACAGACATGATTTTTAAAAATTACACTAATTCAAAAAAAATAGCTTGAATATGTTTGTTTATTCAAAAATTAGGTGGTGATTTTGGTCTTTCTTTATTCTCATATTTTTAAAAAAAAATTCTCAGATGTTGTTGTTAGTGATTTGCATATTGTGATATTTTTCAAATGAAAATGGTGAGGTGGTGGTTGTGGCATGGTATAGATAGAAGTAGAGATGGTTGTCAAGGTGTTGGAGACTACGTGATTGTCACGGTGGTTGTGCAGCGATTTTTTGATTGTGATTTTGCGGTGGTTTTTCGGCGTGTGTGGCTGTGGTGGATCTGTGTGTGTGGTTGTGGCGGCCCTGGCGGGTGGATAAGCGTGTGGCTGTTGTTGGTGCCAGATCTGTTATGGGTGATTTGGGCTGTGTTTGGGTAGTGGTTGTTGGTGTGGTTGTTGGTGGGTGGTTGAGGCAATATAGGTGGTGGCTGGGGCAGAGGGCGGATGGGACGAAAAGTGTCTGGCCAACTATTTGGTCGATCTGTGACAAAGTGCTTGTGGTGTACTAGGGTTAAGGGACAGGTGTTTGGGTGTATGTGACCAATTATATCGATCTGTGACTAAGTATTGGTGATGTACTGGGATTGGGGTCTGTGACCAGGTGGCGGATGAGACGAAGTGTCTGTGATTAACTATTTGGTCGTTCTATGACCTGTGACCAAGTATTGTTGATGTATTGGGATTGGGGATGGGTGCGGCGGATGGGACGAAGTTTCTATGACCATCTATTTGGTAGATCTGTAACCAATTATATTGATCTGTGACCAAGTATTGGTGTGCAATGGGGTGGGGGACATGTGTTTGGGTGTATGTGGCCATCTATATGATAACTATGACCTTAAAATTCGTTAACATGTGACTGAAAATATAACATGTAACCAACAAATGTGGAATAATTTTTTAAATTATGACCAATTAAAAATATGTGACCTCCATAAAAAAAATCTAACCTATAATTTTTTTATCAGTGACCAATAAAGTCAATTGTGAATAACCCAATTTTTTGAAATGTGACCTCGAAATAATTTGTGACCAATTAATTTAATAAGTTGTGACTGAAAATTAAAATTTTAAGTACTTAATAAAATATCTGTGACCTCGGAATCGAGCAGTCGCCGAAATTAAATGGCGGTGAAACGATCACCGGAATAGTCGTTGGAGTTGTCGCCGGTCTAGAATATTCGCTGGAACAGTGGTGGTAATGGATGTGGGGTGGAGTAGAGTGGGTCAATTATATTATATTACAATTAAATATTTAATTTAATAGATTAATTGTAAAATATAATTAATTAATTCATGGAAAAATCTGAGTTTTGTAAATTTAAACATTGGGGCTTGATTTTTTATTTCGTGAAAGATAATTCATGACCCATGAATTTTCCCTATTAAAATTATCATTCTCATTCTTCCACTCATTTTCAATCATACATTTTTCAATAAAATAATATTTTCTGTTACATCAATAATTTTTTATTCTTCTACCACACATTCTACATCAGTTTACTATTCTAGAATACATTTTTCCAAAATAATGTGGCTTAAACACACTCTAGATCTAGAACCAGTTTAGTTCTATTTGGAGTTTACAATAAAATTTATAATAAACTTATTAATAAAAAATCTAATTAATATTACGAATAAAATGTTAGTTTTTATATTAATGAAAATTGCAGTCTAGGTACCAAACCTTTCATTTAATTGCAATTTTGTCCAGACATTTCATTTGTGTCACTTGATGTACCAAATTTTTTAAAAAAATCGCAGCTCTAGTCCAGATTGACGATTTCCATCTATTTGATTACAAAAATCGTTAGTTGACCCCAAAAATTAAAAAATTAATATTTTTTACCAAATAGACAAGAACAATTTGGACATTACACACTTTCCCTTTAAAATAAATGTCGGTTACTCTTCATTTTATCATCCATTATGGAACTGTGAAAACCCACGAAGATGAGGATGACGACATGAAGAAGAAGATGATCTTCCATTAGATTTTGCAGCCCATATTTGAAGCTCTCTTCCCTAACCTGTATATGGTAAGTGTACTCCCTGGAATTCCCATTTATGGTATGAAATTTTGCTATTAAAAGTCATGCATATAGATTGTCTTCATGTACTGAAAATGTGAAAGTGTTGAGTGATTTGATAACTTGGGAGTTAATATAATGTGTAAGAGCTTGTTTTATACATGTGCATTACTTGAACTAAAAAGGGTTATGGCTTGATTTTTTTTCATTTTTTTCCAGGGGAAAATACCAAGTATTTTAGCATATGATTACATCATCGTGGAAAGAAGAGAAATTGTGTATGCAAGTTCGTAAAGTAAGTTATCTAGACTATGTCGACACCGATTTTTTCAACAAATTTCTTCTTGACAATGCCATGAAGATGTTGGGATATTCTGGTAGAATCAGATATCTGTACAAGATGGAGAAAAAGATATTTGAGTAAAGCATCATTCTTATTGGTCAAAGATTCAGATTTCATGAATGTAGTAAAGTATCTTAGTGAAAGTAGGATGGCTAAATTGTATTGATTGCCTATAGTTGAGGTTTTGGAGTTGCCATTGGATGAAAATATTTTCATGGTTGATTGTGAGACTAGTGAGGAGTTGATCAATGTTGAAAAATTTAGCGTGCATGATGAACCAGTGGATGAGAAGATTATTGAGATTTATGATGATTTATTAGAAGGTGATGACTTGTACATAGTTGATAAAGTAGATGGCATGGAAGTAGATGAAGTAGCTGATACTGGGAAAACTGATGTTGATCAAACAGAGGCAGAGGTTGAGTTAACTAGGGTTGAACTAGTGGTTGGTGTGGATTTTGACGATAGTTTTGAAGCAGACTTACCTAAGGTGCATGTTGGTGAAATTGATGTGTTGTTTGGTGAATTAGAGGTGCATGTTGTTGAAATTGATGTGCAACATTGTCAATTAGATGTGCAAGCTGCTAAACTTGATGTGCAACATTTTTAATCAAAGGTGCAAGCTGGATAAACTGATGTTGAACTAGAGCAACCAGAGCAAGCAAAGCAAACTGAACCACATATTGAACCAGAGCAACCAAACAAATTGAACCTGAGGTGTAAGCTAAACTAGAGCGACCAAAGCAAACTGAACCACATATTGACACTAAAACAAATCATCATTTTGAGCAAAAAGACCATGTATCTGATGTCCAAGTAGATTCGATAGATGATGAATATAAAGAGGGGGTTTTTATAAATTCAATGACTCAGAGTACGAGCAAGAAGAAAATATACACATGGATGATAATGATGAAAAACACATATTTTAGGTTGAGTGAAGGTTTTGATATTGACATAAATAGTGGAAGGGGTGAACAAGAAGGTGAGACGGTTCCTCTAGAAGAAGTTAGAACATATTATGACGACTCAGATGAGTTTAGGAGCTTACCCAGTGACAATGAGGGTGAGGGATCATCTACCAGAAGGGTGAATGGGTGTTGGTTTAACCTGCAACTGATATGAATGATCCAAAGTTCAAGTTAGGTAATGCAATAGTTATACATACTTAGTTATTTATTTTAAAATGTAATTCACAACATGGTTTATTCATTTCTTACAGGAATGAAATTTGAGGGTGTCAAGATTCTAAGGTCTACAATAGTTTAGTATTCAGTTAAAAATTCCAGGCAACTCAGATATGTGAAAAACATGAAGACACAATTGAGAGTTAGATGTTAAGATAACTGACCTTGGGTTCTATATGCATACCAACAATCAGACAACAGTCTTGGAAATAACAAATTCAAAGATAAGCACTCATGTACCATGGTATAGCAAAATAAAATGGTTAATGTAGGTTATCTAGCATAAAAATACATAAGTTTAGGTCTGAACCCAATTTTCCAATAGTTTTGTGGAAACTGTAAAAGAAAATTGCATGTATAAGATTTCAAAGCATTGGTTTTACGGTACAAGATCTAAGTGTGTAGAAGTGGTGTATGGAATTGTAGCTGAATAGTACAAAATTTTTTGGGATTATGGAGAGGAGTTAAAGAGAACAAATCATGGTAGTACAGTGCAGATTGAATGTTCATATCATACTTTTAAGAGATTGTATATATATTTAGGGCTTGTAAGGGAGGTCTTAAGGCTGGATGTAGGTCAGTAGTTGGGTTGGATGGTTGCTTCGTAAAGTGTGCACAAGGTGGGCAATTGTTGGCAGCTGTTGGCGTTGATAGTGAGAACTATATGTTCCCTATAGGATGGGTAGTTGTAGATGCTGAGAAGAAAACAAATTGGCAATGGTTCATATAATTGTTGGTTGATGACATAGGGATGTACAACCCTAGTGCTTGGACATTCGTTTTCGATAAACAAAAGGGTTTGGTGGATTGTATAAGTCAACTCCGTGAAGGAGCTTAGCACATGTGTTGTGCTAGACATTTGTACAGTAATTTCACTTTGATACACAAAGGTCTGGCCCTTAAGAATTTGTTTTAGTTTGCAACAAGGGCAACAATTGTACCAAAGTGGAGGAATGCAATGAATGAGTTGAAAGATGTCAATGAAGAAACTTACAACTGGTTCAATGAAAAATCACCTTCCCAATGGAGCAGATCACATTTTCAATAGCATTTTAAGTGTGATATTCTTTTGAATTGCTTGTGCAAGATATTAAATTCTTCCATTGTTGTTGCTAGAGAAAAGCCCATAATCTCAATGCTGGAGAAAATCAGACATCGGCAAATGATAAGAATGAATGCAAAAGAGAATCAGCACAGAGTGGGATCATACATTTGGGCCAAGAGTAATGAAATCATTGAGAAGGCTAAAGGTAAGGTGATGTACTTGAAGGCGGACTATACAGGTAGACATAATTTTGAGATAACCAACATAAATGGATTGAGGATGAGGTTGATTTGATAAAACATGAATGTGCATGCAGAAAATGGCAAATGACTAGAATACCATGTTTCCATGCAATATCAGCATGCTTTCAAGGGATATAGACATACATGACTACATTGATCCATATTATAGCAATGAAACATACATCATGTGTTACTCCCTAGTAATCCAACCTATGTTAAGAATTGAGTTATGGTCAGGGCTGGGAAAGCATCCTATAAATCAACCACAGGAGGAAAAATAGGTATGCATACCCCAAAAAAATGAGGAAAATGTCACAGACTGAGCCACCTGCAAGAATCAAGATGGGAAGGACTGACATGAAAATGACGTGTAAAGGATGTAGAGGATCTGGACATAATAAAAAAAAAAGCTACAATGGACCACTGCCTGGTGAAGTTCGTTCACAACAAGAATCACAACCAAGCATGCAACTGAAGTCTCAACAAGATAACACTCAATTGCATCAAAGGGGAAGAAAAAAACACCATAAAAAATAACTCCACAGTCATAGATGAAGAAGTCCAAGAATCAAGTATCCAAATCTTTAATATGATGTGTTTTCTCCTTTATAGTTTTGTTGGGAAGTGAACTTATTTTGTGAATATTATGATTTTGTAAAGTGAACTTCAATTATTTTACAAATGCTGTATTTTTTTTAAATGTGGACTAGAAACGCATGTAGCAAATGTTGTGATTTTGTAAAATAACCTGGAATTTTGAATGGAATAGTCACATATGTTGTTCTGGACTGTTGAAGTTGAATTCCTTGCATTACACTGTGCTATCATTAGGTTTTCAAATTGTATTCATCGAATATCGGGTGCAGGCAATTAGGAACTATGTAAAAGCTTTGGTACTTTTTTATACAACAATCACCAAATGTCTAGTACTGTTAGTGTAACCATCATAAAAGGTTTGGCACTCTAACTGCAATTATAACAAAATGTTTGGTACTTTCACTGCAACAATAACAAAAGGTTTGGTACCTTTGATGCATCATATACAAAACGTTTGGAGTGTGATATGAACTTTAATTTCTCATTAAAGAAAGGCTAGAAATAGAAATGTAAAAGTCCGTAGCAGAAATAATATAGAAAGGGGTACTTCATTCCAAGGAAAAATGTACAACATAACCACATTTTACATCCACATGTCACAACATATAACACAAAACCCCCAACGCCTAAACACTAAACCTAGATTTTAGAAGCTAAAAATGTCCATCCCATAAACCTATCTTACATACCTAGGTACAAACCCATTTTACAAATGGAGACATACAAAGCCGAACTGTCAAGTCTTCCACACATTTGGTCTTGTTGCTTGGAGGGTGCTAATTTCAGCTTCCATTTCCCTCCTAGCCCGTAACAGACCTGGAACCAAATCTCTAGATCTCGCACATATAGAATGGTCACACCACGCAAAAAAGGTACATCCACCCTGATCTTGACTTCAAGGACAAGGGAAAATCTTCTTTTTGGGTTCAGTTCGTCCGTGAGGTCTTTATTTGTGCGCGAGAACCACATCTGTATACATTCATCTCCATCTACATGCTGATTTTTCCTTACTAATTGTGGGAGAGTGAATGACATTAATAGTGATGAAAATGGAAGGAAAATGAGCAATGAAGTGTAATAATAGAACGGGAAAGTGTGTAATGTCCTTGTCTATTTGGTGAAAAATATTAATTTTTTTCATTTTTGAAGTCAACTAACGATTTTGGTAGTCAAATAGACAGGAACTGTCAATCTGGACTGGAGTTGCAATTTTTTTAAAGGTTTGGTACCTCAAATGGTACAAATAAAAGGTTTGGGCAAAGTCTACAACTAAATGAAAGGTTTGGTAACTTGGCTGCAATTTTCCCTTCATATTATGAATAAAATTAATAAAATAAATTCTACAATGAAAATGTAATTTTATATAGGAAAGAAGTTTGAAACGAATATAAACGAACTACGTCAATTTGGTCCATGAACTTTCCCTGGTGTATGACTTGGTCCTTTTTTGTCTAATATACATTGTTTAACTTCTATTCTCATCCAATTGATCATGTGTGATCTTCAATCATTATTTCATGGTATGAATCAACTTTTGGATCTTCACAATTTATTCCCTAAACTTTGAAAATCTTCATTTTTCGCATGTTTTCGTTTATTGCTTCCAATTTCACTTTCAAACATTAAGTTTTACCTAACAAATAATTAATACATGAAATTAAACTATAATTCATCAAAAGTACTCCCAAATATTTATAATTAAATGCTTAGATGAATGTATAAATTACACTTATTACTTGACAGTGCCCATTGTTATCCAGTCCTTCCTACTTTGGCCAAAATAGGCCAAATCAATTGGAAGAGTAGCACAAGATTTCGTGGGAAGTATGAGTATGGATTAGGTCTAACTACATGTATCATCTCATTAATGACTACTAGAATGCTCGCTCGACCATCCAGTGCTTTAGAAGTATTTGTGGATTCTATCTTCTTCTTTGCCAATGAAAACCAAATGCAATTTCTTGAAAGGTAGTTTAAATTTTCCTCGTTAGCTTCGCCGTGCTCATTTTCACCGCCTCCATCGATCTCGATGAGGCAGGGAGGGAGAAAAAATAGGAAATAACGATTGTTACACCACCGAGATCAATTAAAATGCAGAGTAGCCGAAATTGTTAGAAGATTTGAACTTTGTGGATACTGGCAAGCTGTATTGGTCTCACGCTATAAATGTTTTTTGAGTTTTTCATTCCTTTAAATCTTAATGATGTTCGGGATTATTTAAGCCCTATTTGGTAGGGATTAAAATCAGATTTTTAGTAAATTTTGATAAAAATTGATGAACTGTATGGTTGAAAAGTTGTGAGCCCTATGAAATATATGATTAAAATTAATTGTTAACTTGGACTTATATTAAAATATGAATTTTAATTTGTACCAAATAGAAGTTTAATCAATATGTTATTGAGGTATTGTCAAAACATAATGCTACATTCTTTACAGAGCTTAGATGCTCGTTTTTAGAACTTCTAAATCCAATGTAATGTAAATTACTTATGTTGTCATAATGTGTGTGAGATTAGACATGTTGTCGTGAACTTGATGTGTCAAAAATGTACGCATTGAAGAGACAACAACTCCCGGATGAATTCCATACAAATGTAGACAGCTTCCATTAAACTTAAAAATGGGGTGGTCTAGTGTTAAGAGGGGATGACATGTTTTATTTTTCCCTTTTTCTTTCGTATTTTTCATTTTTTTTTTTTTTTTTTGTCAATGTTGATAGATTAATCATATAGATTAAGACAACAAAAACCTTCAGATTTCTATATGCTCGTGTCCCTATTTCAGATTCATCAGTTAAACTACATCATTACATCAGTAAAAACTAAAAAGAATACATCAATTGACCATAGTTTGGATATGTTCTAAAAGTTCATCCATCACTAAAGTTGATAAATTTTCTTTAAGGAATTACTTACTAAATTTTGGTTTTAAATACATTTTGTACTACGTACTGGTAAAAGAAGCTATTTTGAGCGTAGTCGAACATGCTCTAAATTATTATAGCACATACACATCTCGAAAGAGGAAAATCGACAAATGAGATGTACGCACAGAGTTACAATGGTTCATCCTTGAACAACCTGCATCCTCTCACAAGAATCGTTCACTATATTTTGTTGACATGTGGTTGCTTTCATCCTCAATATTTTGATTATAACAAACAAGACTAATATTGTTTCTAACAATTGATTTTGAGTGATGATAGTTCAATGTTAAAATCTATCGAGTATTGGCAAAATCAAAACATCATAAATCGGACTCGAAATGAATAGCAAAATAAAAGTTAAGTATTTAAGTCAAATCATTCGAGATGAGAGCCTAAAAGATCAAAATCAAGATTATTAAATCGAGCTCATGAAGAAGGTCAAGATCGAAGTCAAGCATTAAAGCTAAACAATGAAAGAAACTTCGAAACAAGATCAAAGACTAGGCTTTTGAGATCATATATAAAGATATAACATTTTGATCTTTAGTAATGAATGACAATAGCTCAAAAATCATTTGGTGCACAAGGTTATTTTCATATCAATTGCATAAAATATTTTTGATGAAAAGTAATATTGATTTTTCAAAATGATACTTGAACTTAGATCACATCTCCTTATCTATATATATAAGTCAACGGTCAACCGAACGTCCAGTTGACCAGGCGGACGTCCGGTATTTAGTAGACGTCCGGCATGGCAATAACGGTCAATTTTTTGACCGTTCTGACACAACGACTAGTTGATCGTCCGGTACGGTGCATTCGGTAGGACAGATTTTTACCCGTTGCATTGATATAAATACCATCTCTTCTTGTATTCAAAATATACACTTCTAAGAGCATTATATAGAGGTTCTTTTAGAGATGGAAAAAAAATCCGTCCCGACGGGTTGGCGGGGCGGGGATTGTCGCCCCGCCTTGGGTCGTGGGACGGGACGAGGGTGCCTCGCCCCGTTTAGTTAAAAAAAAAAAATGAACGTTGTTTATTTAATTTTGGACATTGTTTGTTTTCATTTTTTGGTTTGGATATTGATGTAATTATTTTAAATATTATTTGTTTTGGATTATAAAATTTTGAATTGTATTTAATTGGAAATTTTTGGTTTAAAAAAAAAAAAACTAAATGGGGCATTAAACGGGGCAAAAATTCGCCCCGCCCCGAACCCGCCCCGTTGCCATCACTAGGTTCTTTTGATATAAAATAATTGATTTTTACTATTTATTTATCTTTATCAATTTATTTTCTTTGGAAAAACTTTTGATTGATCTTATATTTGAAAATCATTTATCTCATCGAAATTTTTCATTTCTTTTTGTACTTAACTTATTTATATCTATCTTAAAAGAGAAAAATATTTTTGAAGAAATTTTTGGCACTTACATAAACTTATTCTACTTCTTCATATTGAAACTTTGATTAAATCAAACTTGTAAGCATCATATTCATCAAAGTTTCTAATTTCTCTCTTAATACTTAATTTATCACAAATTATTCATTGAAAGAGATATATACTTTTGAAGAAGATTTTTGCACTTACATTGCATAAATCCTTCTTCTTCTTCTTCATATCAAAACTTTGATTGATTGAACTAAAACTTGTAAAATTATCATATTCATCAAAGTTTTTCTTCTAACACTGGAGCTATCATTCATTGCTATCTATTAAAGTGTTGGCCTACTTCTTTTCTTGTACTCAACTTTGAGTTTCTCATTCATTAAGAAGAGAAGATTTCATTTGTAAAATTTATTTGAATTGTGGGTCGTGTTGAAATCCCTTAAAGATCAACATTGTATAAGAATCGGTGCTCCTTATTGTAACTCACCGTGTGGGTCATATTGAGATCCCGTAAAACTCAATAGTGTGGGTTGTGTTGAGGTCCCATAAAGGTCAACATTGTATAAGGATCAGTGCTCCTTGCTTGTAAGTCACCGAAGTGTTGTAAAGGGTTGGATTGCACCATAAGTCAATCAACATAGTGAAAAAGACCTTGATCATGTCGGAGAGCTTGGTAATGGGGGACGTAGATCATTGCATTGGATCGAACCTCCTTATTACATCGTTTGCACTCTATATCCATTTTATTTGTCGCTTTTATATTTGTGTTTATTATTTGAATTAATCTATTTATTCTTTATTTGCTTGAATTTAGATTAATTCTTCGATTGCTCGTATTTAATTATCTTTATACTTGTGCATATTTTGTTGAATTGTTATAATTGCAGTATATTGTTTAAGACTTGAATTTATTTTATAAAAAGTTTTAAAAACAAATTCACCCCCCTCTTGGTTAGCTAATCTTGGGCTTTCAATTGGTATCAGAGCAAGGTGCTCAATTTTAAAGATTTAACAATCTTGAATAATGACTAACCACAATTTTCAAAATCTTGACGGATATTATACAAATCATTCTCATTTATTTGATGGTACTCATTATAACTATTGGAATGCTAGAATGACAATATTTATTCAATCAATAGATTATAATATTTGGAAAGTTATTGAATTTGGTCCATATGTGCCGAAAAAGGTTATTAAAGGAAATGGTTAATCGATCAAATAATTACTAAACATAGAGAGGAATATAATGAAGATGATAAAATAAAATTGTCTTTAAATGCTAGAGCCAAAAATATAATTTATTGTGCTTTACATAGAAATGAATTTAATCGTATTAGTACATGTGATTCGACTTATGATATTTGGCATGCTTTAGAAATTACTCGTGTTGGAACTAGCAAAGTGAAAGAAACTAAGATAAGTCTCTTAGTTAAAAATTTTGAAAAAAAAAAAAAATTCAAGAAAGAAAATGAACATATTTTGACATGATTACTTGTTTTACCGATATTGTTAATAGTCTCAAAGGCTTCGATCATAAATTTACTAATAGTGAGTTTGTAAGTAAAATGCTTAGGTCACTCTTGGAAGAATGGAGCCTATTGAGAATGTTGATAGAAAATATTAAAGATATCAACACATATTCATTGGAAGAGCTCTATGGAACATTGATGACATATGAGGTAAATTGCATCGAGACAAAGGAGAAAACGTTGAAAAGTAAAGAAGATGAAAGACACCAAGTTGCTTTTAAATCAGTAGTTGATGAAGGCACTTCAAGTGAAAATATGAATGATGAAAAACTTGATGATCTAGTTCTTCTTGTCAAGAAGCGGAAACATTTTTGCAAAAATCATCGATTTCAAAAGAAAGAAGAAAATGGTGAAAAGAAGAATAGATTCATAAAAAAGAAAGTCCTTCAAGCGACATGGGATGAAAGCGAGATGAGGATCGAGATGAAGATGAAAGTCAAGAAGAAATTGCCAACATGTACTTCATGGCAATCGATGATGATGTGGCAATCGATGATGAGGCAAACCCCATTGAAAAACTCTCATATGATAATTTATTTTCCTCTTATGATGAAAAGTTAGAAGAATTTGAACCTTAGTCACTCTATTCTTAAAAAGAAATATAAATTATTAAAGAGTGAAATGGAGAAAGTTTTGGAAACCAAAGAGGAAAATATTGACTATGATTCAATATACGAGAAAATTGCTCTTTAAAGGAAAAAGTAAAATGTTTGACTCAAATTGTTCACAAATTTACTCAATTGAAGAAAAAATTTGATTTAATGCTTAGTGAGCAAAAATGTGTCTTTGATACATGAGGAATTGGATATAAACTATTTTTGAAACAAGTCTTTTAAAAATTTCTTTGTTAAAGCTTCAACTTCACCTATTTCAAATGTCAGTGTAATTTTTGCAATAAAAATGGACATGTAGCTTTTTATTATTCTATCAAAAAGAGATTACATTTTGAAAACAAATATAAGTGGATTCAAAAATCCACTAACACTAACTATCGAGGACTCAAGGAAGTGTTATCGAGGACCCAAGGATGTATGGATACGAAGACCAAAATTGAATTATTTTTGTATGTACCAAGGAAAATAGAGAGCAAATGGACCTTGGATAATTGATGCTCAAAGCACATGATTGCAAATCTAGTTTTATTGTCAAGCTTCAAAATAAAAGATGATGGTCGTGATACTTTTGAAGATAATGCCAAAGAAAGATCATTGCCATTGAAATGATTGGTAATCATTCATCTTCATTTATTGAAAATGTTCTCTTAGTAGATAATTTTAAACGTAATCTACTTATTTTTTTTAATTGTGTGATAAATGTTATCATATCAAATTTGATTCTTTCAAGTGCTTTATTAAGGATACTAGATCAATAGGAAGCCAAAATAAGGATGTTTATATCATAAACATTGAGTTTGAAAAGTGAAGAAAAATGTTTATCACATTAAAAGATACTTGATTGTGGGATAGAAGATTATGTCATATTCGCATGAACCTACTTTCAAATATTTCCAAAAATTATTTTGTTAAAGGTATGTCATATTTGAGATTTAAGAAAGAAAATTTGTGATGCATGTGATTTTGGAAAAACAAGTGAAAAGTTCTTTCTTCACATGAATCATGTTAAACCATTTAGAATCATAAACTCAAATGATAAGCATTATGCTTTCATCATTGGTCAACTTTCTAAGATTCACTTTGAGTCCTATTTTTGAACCTAAAGTATGAAACCTTGAATTATTCAAACTTTGTAAAAAGGTTCATAATGAAAATATTCAATTTAATGATTTTAGCAAAAAGAATTACAGCCAAGAACATAATTTCTCGGTTCCTAAAACTCTTCAACAAAATTGTGTAGTGAAAGGAAGAATCACACATTACAAAAAATGATTAGAATCATGCTAGCATGACAAAATATTTTTGGGCCGAAGCTGTTGACACTACTTGTTATATTGTTTATAGAGTTTTAGTTAGTTGAAAGAAAACACAAAGCCCCTTATGATTTTTTTTTTTTAAAAAATAGAATTTCAAATATCTGTTATTTCAAATTTTTTGTTGTAAATGCTTCATTTTGAATACAAAAGAAAATTTTGAAAAATTTAATTCAAAATCCGATATTAGAATCTTTCTAGATTTTTCATTGACTAGCAAAACTTATAGAGTCTTTAACAAAAGAACTCTAGTCGTTGAAAAATCCATGCATGACACTTTTGATGAAACTAACCTTCTTGATCTTGAGAAAGATATTACGTATAATGTTGGATCGGAAACCCCTTTCTAACATATGACTATTCAAGACCAAAATAAGGAAGATCCAAGAAATGAACACTCCTATGGCTCATCAATCAAAATGGACAAAGATAATCAAGGTACTTCCATAAATATAACAAAATATCGAAGTATGATCGGATCTCTTCTTTATTTAATTGCAAGTAAACTCAATATTATATTTAGTGTGTGATTGTGTACTTGATCTCAACCCAATTCTCAAGAATCATACCTTAGTGCCATAAAATGAATTTTAGATATCTTAGTGGTATTAAAATATTACGTCTATGATATTCTAAAGACATTCAAAAGTGGGATATTGTATTAAAATTTGTGAATAAGAAAAATCAATTGGCCGATATTCTCATTAAACCTCAAATACTTGATAGATTTTCATATACTCTAAGAGGTTTGGAAATTATCGATGAATTTGTAGTATGTGACAAAATTGAATTCATACTAAATGCTTTCGTATAATTCTACGTTCATAATTGGTTGGAATTTATATAAATTTTATTTAAATGATTTTTCTTTTGTCATTTGTATTACTTATACTTTGATTAATATTTTACTATAAAGTGATGTTTATTCTTTTCTTAAATTTGTATACCTTCAGCATCTTGTGCTTAATTAAGGGAAAATATATAATTCTCTTATGGTTGATTTAAAGTTTTGATATTATATACAATAATATTCATCTCATATGTGTTATCATTCTGCTTATGCTAGGAGGAGAAATTGAGTAAGAAATTTTTTGAAAAATATTAAAAATGGGAAATCTTTTATTGTTTCCTATAATTGTCTTTTGATATTAAATGCTATACATTTTTTTGCTTATGTCAAAAGGGGAAAATGAAGAGATGATTATACATGCTTTGATATAATATGATTATTGATTTGTAAAAGATATGGGGAATATGAATTGCATGATAAATTTATAATATATATTTCTTTATCAATATGATATCACTACATTTTTATGCTATGGTTGACTTCCTTCTCGTATTTCTTTTTGTTTATGTCAAAATGGGGAATATGGATTAGATGATTATGCATGATATGGGGAATGTTGAAAGGGGGAATATATGTATACAACTTTATTCCTTATCAATTTGTTTAATTTACACATTGCAAATCATCTTGTTTGTCATAATCAAAAAGGGGGAAATTGTTGACCTATGATTGATTTCATCCTCAATGTTTTGATTATAACAAATAAGATTAATATTGTTTTTAACAATTGATTTTGGAGGATGATAGTTCAATGTTAAAATCTATCGAGTATTGTCAAAATCAACACATCATAAATCGGACTCGAAATAAATAGCAAAGTGAAAGTTAAGCATTCAAGTCAAATCATTCGAGACGGGAGCTTAAAAGATCAAAATCAAGACTATTAAATCGAGCTCATGAAGAAGGTCAAGATCGAAGTCAAGCATTAAAGCCAAACAATGAAAGAAACTTCGAAACAAGATCAAAGACTAGGCTTTTGAGATCATATGTAAATGTATAATACTTTGATATTTAGTAATGAATGACAATAACTCGAAAATCATTTGGTGCACAAAGTTATATTCATATCACTTGTATAAAATATTTTTGAAAAGTAATATGGATTTTTCAAAGTGATACTTGAACTTAGATCATATCTCCTTATAATAATTAAAAAAAAAAAAAGTCAACGATCAACCGGACGTCCGGTGGACGTCCGGTATGACAGTAACGATCAATTTTTTGACCGTTCTGACGAAACGGCTAGTAGATCGTCCGATACATAGCGGACACCTGGTACCGTGCGTCCGATAGGACAGAGTTTTGCTTGTTGCATTGCTATCAATACCACCTCTTCTTGCATTCAAAATATACACTTCTAAGAGCATTATAGAGAGGTTCTTTTGAGATAAAATAATTGATCTTTACTAGTTATTTATCTTTATCAATTTATTTTCTTAGAGAAGACTTTTGATTGATCTTATATTTGAAAATCATTTCTCTCATCAAAGTTTTTCATTTCTCTTTATGCTTAACTTATTTATATTTATCTTAAAAGAGAAATATATTTTTGATGAAGTTCTTGGCACTTATATTGCATAAACTTATTCTACTTCTTCATATTGAAATTTTGATTAAATCAAACTTGTAAACATCATATTCATCAAAGTTTCTAATTTATCTCTTAGTACTTAATTTATCACAAATTATTCATTGAAAGAGAAATATACTTTTGAAGAAGATTTTTGCACTTACATTGCATAAATCATTCTTCTCTTCTTCATATCAAAACTTTGATTGATTAAATTAAAACTTTTAAAATCATCATATTCATCAAAGTTTTTCTTCTAGCACTTGAGCTATTATTCATTGCTATCTATTAAAGTGTTAGTCTACTTCTCTTCTTGTACTCAACCTTGAATTTATCATTCATTAAGAAGATAAGATTTCATTTGTAAAATTTATTTGAATTGTTGGTCGTGTTGAAGTCTCTTAAAGATCAACATTGTATAAGGGTCTAGGGTTGTCCGTGGTTCGATTCGGTTATGGTCGGTTCCGAAATTTTCGGGTATTTAATATATAGACCCGTCAGGTCAAAATAAATTATGGAACATTTCGTGTTCGGTTCCGTATTATAATTAAATTTTTTTAACATTTACAGCAACACTACATGAATATAACTAATGACATTTCATTTGTAATTTTTACAAATTAACATAACCCAATTCAAAAATATATAAATAACTAGCTGTCGAATAACATTAATTAAATGCATATAAATATCAAAAAGTAGATATTAATATTAAAATGTCGGTGATCCATATCAATAATTCATTTAGGCTGATGGGCTTTAAAATTAAAATTATGAAATGATCTTATTTATTTAATTAATTTGTTAATTTATTTAGAAAAAAATAAATAATTTAATTAATTCAATAAAAAAGTAAAAAAAATTTATTTAATTTCAGTTCTTATTCGGTTATTCGATTCTTGGTCTAGACCCGAAACTTGACCCAAACCCATCGATTTTCGATTCAGGTACCCGTTCGGGTATTTAACTTATGAAAAATCGGTCGGTTCGGTTCGAGACTTTTGAACACCTCTATAAGGATCGATGTTCTTTGCTGTAAGTCACCGTGTGGGTTATATTAAGGTCTCGTAAAGCTCAATAGTGTGGATCGTGTTGAAGTCTCATAAAGGTTAACATTGTAAAATGATCGGTGCTCCTTGTTTGTAAGTCTCCGTTAGCGTTGTAAAGGGTTGAAGTGTACCATAAACCAATCAACATAGTGAAAAAGATTTTGCTCATACCGGAAAGTTTGGTAACGAGGGACGTAGATCGTTGCATTGAATCGAACCTTCATATTATATTGTTTGCATTTTCTATCCCTTTTACTTATTATTTTTATATTTGTGCTTATTATTTGAATTAATTTATTTAGTCTTTATTTGCTTGAATTTAGATTAATTCTTCGATTGCTCGTGTTTAATTATATTTATACTTGTGCATAATTTGTTGAATTATTATATTTGCTAGTATATTGTTTAAGATTTGAATTTATTTTTAAAAAAAATTTAAAATTCAATTCACCTCCCTCTTGGTTAGCCAATCTTGGGCTTTCATATTTAGTAGCAACAACAAAAAAGCCATCAAAACATCACACCCATTAACGTACGTCTTGTGGAAGAAAAACGAATTTATGACAGTAGCAATAGCAGGCTTCAAATAACAATTACAAAAGATGAAAGAGACACTTGGGAGCCTTGCAAGGTCACTGAAACTAAGCAGAATGTTTCCCAGAATAGGCAGATTTTGCTCAGGATTATAACTAGAACACTGCATATATCCATAAATTAGTCATCTAATTCACGTCTACATGGGGAAGTTGAGTAGAAACTTTAATTTGTTCTGCAGATTAAAAGATGATAGCTTTTTCAAAACCAAATCAAAGTGCATGCAGAAATAAGAGAGCGCAAGTTGCTTGAGTGAATGCAGTTGAGATGCAATTCTAAAGGTTCGAGTAAATCACAAATTGAGAAGGGATAAAAGTAAGTTTTTCGCACTGAAATTATAGTTGTTCAGTCCTTTAAAGCTCTACAAAGGTTTTTCCTTTAGTTTCCAATAGCGGGCATGAACTCTCACAATTCAACAAAAATCCTTTCAAAGCCTAGTTAGTAAGGAACCCATGTTTCAGGACACATTGCACTTTCATTTGGGTCGAGGCTGCCACTCGATCCTAAGACAGATCAGAATAGTAGGGAACTGGTGTACGGAAGGATGTTCAACCTCACTTAGACGAAAAAAAGAGTGGCTTAACTCATACTTAAGTTAGCTCTATAAATGTATTTGAGAAGACCGATAAAAATGAATATCTCATACAGCATATATATGAGAAAACTATGTCAATGATGTACACTACAATGCCTTTTCCAAAAATGATTGAGATGAAACATACTAACGTTAGCTCTATAAATGCATTTGAGAAGATTGATAAAAATGAAGATCTCATACAGCATATATATAAGAAACTATGTCAATGATGTAAGCACAAGGCCTTCTCCAAAAATGATTGAGATGAAACATACTATTAATCTCTTGTTTTCACAATTTAAAATACTAAAAATTTCACAGATCACATAGTTTATTAATACAAATAACTCTTATTATAGACAAATAACCAAATCTAGACATTAAGCCCCTGCTTGGCACCCATTCTCTTAGAAAAAAAAAAATCTCTTTCATCAACCACACATTCTTCAAATAAAATAATATTACACACAAATCTAAAACTTTTCATCACTTTTCCACCACACATTCTCCCATTAATCACTATTCTAGAATTTCTAATCCCATTAAAATGGGTGTCAAACACTCACTAAGATTGCTCCTGTTGTACATAGTATATCACACTGGTCCTCCATTTCCTCGTAATTCAGTTGAGAGGTTTTCCAAGGATAGTACTAAATTTAAGAACTTAGAAAAAGAATAGGTTTAAAATATTGGAACTAGCATCTCAATCCATTTCAAAAATTAGAGCTTGATTTTGAAAGGCACGAGTGAAAATCAAAGGAAGCATCCTTTCAACAAGCAGTTCCAATGGAGCTATCGATTCCATGAAGACAGGTAAAATTAGTTTTAGAAGTTAAGTTATAGGCTTATAAGCTCCGATGCTGCAGACTTCTGAAATAAGTAGGATAAGTCATAAACTAAGTTTAGAATCTTGACCCATGCTTAGACTTCTCTAAAATAAAACTTTTGGAGTTTTAGAAAGAGTTAACCTCAGAAAGACAACTTTGAAGGCCTTATGAAATCATTTAACTTTCAAACATGTAAGACAAGAATTGATTTTAGTGCTTGCACATTTCAAGAATAACTTGGCGTTTTAATCAATGTTTATAACCAGTATCTAAATAATTATACTCAAAATCAAGAAACTTAAAGAAACCGAGCCAAACTACCTGGCTTTTCTAAGAACATCTTCCAAGTTCAGCCACCAATTTGAAGCCAAGAGTAAGAACCGAAAAGTTTGAATTTCATTTTTCAATTTTGGTTGCTACTCAGAGCCAAATAAACAAAGAACCAGAACTTGTTTAAACTTCCAGAATCAACCCAATATGGAATCCAATAAATTCTAAACAAGTCTATCTTATTCCACAAATTTGTTCTGCAAATTTTATTAACATCCTTAATTGTCTTTCTGTACTCCCGCCCTGTCTCCGCGGTGGGATATGAACTCTTAAGCAAAACAGATAATTTCCAACAATAAACTTACAAAACAACATATTGATCCCGAAATTGATAACTAAGATATTTGAAACATCCCAACACAGAAAATATGCAAAAGCTTTTACCAGCAACCGTGCTATAACACATAATACATAAAGAAAAAAACAGGTACAAAGAAAAGATACTGCGAAAATCACCATCAAATTCAATTTGCCACACCAATTCATAGGTATCAAATTATAACAAGTTTTTGAACCTAAAAGAGCAACATCTCATTAAGGATAAACTGTAATATTGAGCAACATAGATTAGTTGTCCATGAGTTCCTTTATACCTCATTCACTGGCCATGAAATCAGAAGCTGAATCCTGCCTATGCTTCCGGCGCCATTATGTTTCTTCACTCGGACCTGTTAGCGTACCTCTCGACCTTCTCATCATTGAGATTAATTCCAACCATTGCTTCCCCGAGCCCACAGCTAACATCAACCAGAACCTCCGGGTCACTGTAGTGAGTGACGGCCTGGACAATGGCACGAGCCCTGCGGGCAGGATCCCCACTCTTGAACACTCCAGAACCCACAAACACGCCATCACATCCAAGCTGCATCATTAGGGCGGCATCTGCAGGTGTGGCCACCCCACCGGCTGCAAAATGCACCACTGGAAGCCTGCCAAGCTGCTTGGTCTGCATCACCAGATCATATGGCGCCTGGATCTTCTTCGCAAATGTAAACACCTCATCATCATCCATATTACGAAGGAGTCGAATATCTCCCATAACCGATCTCACATGACGCACCGCCTCAATAATATTCCCAGTACCCGCTTCCCCCTTGGTACGAATCATGGCAGCGCCCTCCCTTATACGGCGGAGGGCCTCCCCGAGGTTCCGGCAGCCACAAACAAAAGGGATTCTAAAGTTATGCTTGTTAATATGATTCTCGTCATCAGCAGGCGTAAGCACCTCAGACTCATCAACATAATCAATCCCTATAGCCTCTAGAATCTGGGCCTCAACGAAATGCCCAATCCGGGCCTTCGCCATAACAGGAATAGTAACCGCCTGCTTAATTTCCTTAATCAGCTGTGGATCTGACATACGGGCCACGCCACCTTGAGCCCGAATATCCGCAGGTACACGCTCAAGTGCCATGACGGCGCATGCACCAGCCTCCTCCGCTATCCGGGCCTGTTCAGCATTGACAACGTCCATGATAACGCCGCCACGGAGCATCTGGGCAAGGCCCACCTTCACTGAGAATGGAGATTTCTTTGAAGTCTCAGTGATTGCGCCATTCCCGTAGACGGTTACGACTCCACTTCCGGCCATTTCTGAATCAATAGACTGAAAAATGAGAATTCGGAGAGAGAGAGAGATACGTATATAGATATAGAGAGAAAGGGGCAGATGAGAAAGGGATGAAGAAAGGGAAAAGGGAGTGAAAGTAGGCGGTGAAGGAGAATGGGACTTCAGCGGCTGCCCGCCTGCCCCTATTCAATTTATCGAAGTTCTATTATTTTCCTTTTCATCATTTGTCAAATGAAAATCTTTATTTTATTTTCGAGAAAATTATAGGTAAGGTAGGGTTTTTGACGTCTTGAGGCTTGATTTGCGATTTTCATTTGCGCTTCCATTTCTATTTTGTGCGAGTCTTTAATGTAATTCCAAAAAAGATACTACTGCAATTACCACGAAATATATATTTCATCAAGTGTTTTAATAAATTATTTGTTACACGATATCCTACAAAACTCTAATCGCTAACCATGTAACACCTAACAAGTCACCTAATGTCCTCCGCACTTCACATCACTAACTTATCTAGCTTAATCGAGTTCATCAAATAAAAGAAGTCAAAGTGATGCCATTACTTCAGTCGAAGCGCTATGTTGAGGTCGGACGTCCCGATCGAGATGGGGTGCAAGCTTCAGCTCAATTTTGAAGCAATGAGCCTTCATTTTCAAAGACATCTTCTTAGCTTTGCCTCTATCGAGATCATCTGTACAAGGTCTTCCCTATTATCTCTATAGCAGACGCCTCTCATTCAACTTGTCAATTTACTTTTTCAAATGTCAAACTTAGATTGTAGAGCAACCACTTTTCAGAATCATTAAATCCATGTTTAGGCTTCGTTAAAATGAGATTTTGAGGGAAAATGTGTTTTGAAGTAGTGTTTTTTTATAGAACGCGCGATTAAAAAATAAGAAAAAATTCTGATTTTACGTGTAATATTAATGTGTGATTTAAAATGAGTTTTAATAAAATGTATTTTTGAAAAAAAATAAACTTTCACATCTTCCACTATAGAAGCTCACTTAGTGCAATTCATAAGTAATGCAATTTTACACTCTCTACAAATTGATCTTGCTCATTGTTTCCTCTCTAAAACCCTGTGCACGTATACATTCTTGTGACTCGTGTTTTCTATTAATTTCACAACTAATATTTAGATCTATAATTGTCTGACTTGATTGTAAAAGTACTCGAGGTAGCTTATTTACCACAGGGAAGAAAATCATATATTTCTAACGGTTTGTTCAAGTGTACAAGAGCCTTACATTTAAACGTGAATGAAGTCGAGATCTACTGACCACGTTAACCAACCGAAAACCAAGATAAACATTATCCATGTTGATTGATAATGAAAAATCCAAGTATGTTAAAACAATTGAATGATCTACATAATATTTATTTTCCAACCACAATACTAATTGGGTGGTCCAAAACCAGCAATATTGTGTGAAAAGAATCCCTTTGCTTCGAATTCTCTTGGCTTCTAAGCTTCCACATTGTTGAAGATTCACTGCCTCAAATTATTTTGTCTTTAGTAATGTTACATTGGAAGAATCGTAAATCAATCTGATATATGTAAAAAAATTTAGAACTTATTGATTCATTCCAAAATCAATTCGCTCCCAAAAACTTACTTATATTCATTTATTATTTTGTTATCACTAATTTGACTTCACTTCGATCTTGCCACTTACTTTTTTAAAACATCAACTTTTTAGATGTAATGATTCAACCCAATATCAAAGCTCAAAAAAATCATCATGTACGCATAAAAAATGTAGTCATTAAAAAATAAAACTAATCAACATGACAAGAACGTATCAAATATATAATTTAAACCGTAATGAATAACACTGATATGTAGGATAATAATAAAATTTTAATTTACTTTTTAGCCGTGTTTGGTTTAGCCAAGAATCAAATTTTAGTAAATTATAATGAAACTTGGTTATATATATAACCGAATAGATGATAAAACTTGTAGATTTCATAAAATTCGTGATAAAAGTTAATTATAAATTATGATTTAAATTTAAATTTAATTTTTTATCAACATTATAAACCACACCAAACATAAACTTATTTTTTCCTTACTTTTTACATATTAAAAATTATTTAGCCCATGTATGAAAATCATTAAGCCCATGTTTGAGCCTCATTCTTTCTCTTTTTTTCCCATTCATTTTTCTACGGTACTCATTTTCAGCCACACATTCTCCAAATAAAATAATATTACACACAAATTTAAAACTTTCATCACTTTTTCACCACACATTCTTCCATCAATCACTATTCAAAAACTAATTCTTCCTAAAAATGGAGGTCAAACACTCACTAAAGTAGTTTTTTTTTTTGGGGGAAAAATGAATTTTAAAATGGGGGGGTTTTTCTTTTCCTTTTTGAGAATATTCTCATTCTTTGCTCCCATTTTTTCAAAACTCATTTTTAACTGCATATCCTCCATAAAATAATATTACACGTAAATTGATTTTTATTTTTATTTTTTAACGACGTTAGAATTTTGGTGTGACCCGAATTCTTTGTTTGAAGTATTGAAGAATTTTAATTGAAGTGCACGTTAAGGAAAATTTAAGTTTGGAATGCTATTAGAGTCCTATATCAAGTTGAAATTCTATTTTGGAAACTGATTGGGAGTTGAAAATTCGATATTGGACTTGAAGAAACGTTTGGATGGAGAAAAAAACTTGAAAAAACGCCCAGCACCACAACGCACCTCGTCTGTTTCCGATTTTTCTCGTTTTTCTCTCCTATTTCGTTTTGGACTCGATTTTTTGACATCCTACTTTATCAACAACTCTACTAAAAGGATTTAGATGTCATCTACATGTTCTCTATAAATATTGAGCTATTCTATACAATTTTATAGTGTGAGAAAATAGATTATTATAATTATAGGATCCATTGTAATTTTCTTTCTTCTATATTATTCTTTAGTCAATAAAATCTCTTAATTTATTTGCCATATTTTTTGTCTTTGTTATTTTTTTGCTTGATCTAATACCTTTTTTACTATATAACTTCAACAATTAATTCCAGTGGTTGGTTTTATCAAGTGGTATTCAAACAAAACATAATTCTTATAATTTCCAACATTACTAATAGCGATCCGGGCATATTAATACTTCTTTTAACATGAGATACTTTGGTTGTTTCACAACAAGTGGTATCAGAGAGATTCTGGTATCTTGTTTGTTTCACAACAAGTAGTATTAAAGTTTAGGTTCAGCGATTTCGCAAGAGTACAAGGTTTGATTTGTTTGATGTTTTTCTGTTCGTGATGGCTTTCATGAAAGATGAAACTTTACTTTTGGATCGGAATTCTAGATTTTTGCTATGACATGTTAAGATGTGTGCAGTACTCGCACAACAGGATTTGGATGATGCATAGTTGGGAATTAATAAGATGCCCGCAACTTTGATCGCGAAAGAGAAATTATGGAAGGATAAGAAGGCAGTTTCTCTCATTCATCTTCATTTATCAAATACTATTCTTCGGAACATTTTGAAGGAGGTTTCAGCAGCTGCTCTATGGTTGACATTAGAATAATTGTGCATGACTAAAAGTCTGACAAACAAGTTCAATCTCAAGTAATGTTTATACTCTCATCGAATGGTAGAAGGAGGATTATTGAAAGATCACCCGACTCTATTTAAAGAGATCGTCGCTAATTTGAAAACTTTAGAAGTAGAGTATAATGAAAAAGATTTGACCTTGATTCTATTGTGTTTGTTGCCCGCTTTGTTGTCTTCATTTAGAGACACGGTCTTGAATAGTCATGATACCCTTACCATAGAGGAGATGTATGGTGCTTTGTATTCAAAAGAGAAGATGAAACATTTGGTTTTTGAGGCCAGAGATGGAGAAGGCCTAGTTGCTCATGATGGTTTTGGAAGGGGCAGATCAAAGTCTAATTTTAGTAATCAAATTTGTAACTACTACAATAAGAAGGGGCACATGAAAAAAGATTGCTGCAAATTGCAGAATAAATAAAAGTTGGTTGCAAGTCGATATGGGAAGCAATCAGAGACTTCAAGTGAAGCAGACCTCGTAGAAAACATTGATGGTGATCTTTTGAGTATTTCTGACGTCGAGTTTAAAACAGAGGATGATTGGATTCTTGATTCAGCATGTGTGTTTCACATGTATCCTAATAAGGACTTGTTTAATACATATGAAACTGTTTCTAAAGATGTCATGGTTATGGAAAACAACGTACCTTGTTGGGTTGTTAGAATTGGTACGGTCAAATTGAAGTTATTGGATGAGACAATTAGAACACTTGGCAAGGTTCGACATGTTCCAGATTTGAAGAATCTCGTCTCATTGTCTATCCTTGATTCAAATGGTTATGCGTTCTTTGGGGAGATGGATGTGGAGTTTTGAAGGTTTGTAAGTGTGCCCAGATTGTATTAGAGGGACAAAAAAAAGTCTCAATTATACATTTTGCAGGGTCGTGCAAAATCTAGAAATGTCAATCAAAATAGGTTCAGTACCGTGGTGCACATTCAATTTGATACAATACCTTTAGGAGCTCGTAAAGGGTTGCATTTGAATAATACTGCTCAGTGTAGTTTGGGAGATATGGATAATATCGCTTTTACACCATCACATGCGGTGTTATTGTATTCAATTGCGAGGGACGGACCCATTGAAAAAAGGTATGTGGATGTTGATTTTGTTGAACATGTTTTAAGTGGAGTAGAATATGTACAATCTAAAAATAGGCATTCTTTAAAAGTATTTGTGTTTGATTCTGCTTTGGGTGTGTTACAACCTAGTTTGGTAAATTATAAAATCATTATGGTTTTTTTTTTTTTTTTTTTTTTATTTTTTTTTTTTTTTTTTTTTTTTTTTTTTTTTCTTTTATTTTTTTTTTTTTTTTTTTTTTTTTTTTTTTTTTTTTTATTTTTTTTTTGTTTTTTTTTGTTTTTGGGAATTTGAGATAATTCTACAAGAGTAATGCTTGGATTCATTGAAAGATGCGGGGGCATTACGTTTTGTTGGAGAATTTTTTATTTTTTATTATTATTTTTTTTTGTTGAAGATGTTAGTTCATTCCTTAGTGGAATTTATATCAAGGTGGAGATTGTTAGAATTTGGGTGTAACCTAAATTCCTTGTTTGAAGTATTGAAGAATTTTAATTGAATTGCACGTCAAAGAGAATTCAAGTTTGGAATGTTATTGGAGTTCTATGTCAAGTTGAACTTCTATTCTAGAAACTCATTTGGAGCTGAAAATTTGGTCTTAGACTTGACGAAGAATTTGTGATGGAGAAAACAATTTTGGAAAAAAAAAATTCAGAACACCCGGCGCTCCGCGACTCCCGGAGGTGGTGCCGCGGTGTCCACCTCACCTGTTTTCGATTTTCCGCATTTTTCTCACTTTTCGTTTTGGAATCGATTTTTTGACATCCTACTTCATCAACAACTTCATCAACCCATACATCTTCTTTATAAAATATTATGTTATTCTATATAATTTTATAGTGTGAGAAAATAGATTACTAGAATTATAGGATCCATTGTAATTTTCTCTCTTCTCCATTATTTTTGAGTTAATAAAATTTCTTAATACATCTACCATATTTTTTGTCTTTATTATTCTTTTGCTTGATCTAATATTTCATTATTTGTCATATAATTTCAACAATTAATTCTGATGGTTGGTTTCATTAATTTGTATTTTCAACGTTACTAACAGCGATCCGGACATATTAATATTTCTTCTAACAAGAGACATTTCGGTTGTTTCACAACAAGTAGTATCAGAGAAATTCTGATATTTTGTTTATTTCACAACAAGCGTATTCTCCAAAAAATCACTATTTCAAAACTCATTTCCCCCAAATTCTCATTAAAATGGAGCCAAACAAAAGCACGGTTGAAAGTAGGAAAAAAATTAAATTTATGTGCGGAATCTTTTATTGTGAGAATATGTAATTGAAAATGAAATTGTGTAAAAAAGAATGAAACACCTTTATTCTAACATTGAGGATTTCAAAATGTGGTGGACTGGAAATCAATTTTTTTTAAACCGTTTAATGATATATTATCACGTATTACAATATAAAAGAATATATCAAAAATGATGTAACGTGATTAAAAAAAAAAAAAACTATTTGGCTTAATGAATATTACATCATTTATAAATTATGGTGGCTTTTGAGAGACCCGTCAAGTGATGCTCTTTTGTGCACTGGCACGCTACAAGATAAAACTTGTTTTTCGTCAGCTTTTGTTGATAACCACAAGAATCTTTTCACCAAAATCTATGTATTGTCTACCTTTCACTTCAATTCGTCTACAACTTGCCACAACCTCTTTTATGGTCCTTTTCCGGTTTTTTAAGGGTATCGCATGTGATGTTTGTTAAGTCACTTGAATTAAAATTTCAAATTAAATTAAAATTAATAATTAATTTTAATCACATAATTTATGAGATTCAAAACTTTTTTACTACATATTTTATGAATTTTTATTAAAATCTACAAAAAAATAAAAAAATAAAAATGATTTTAATCTACACCAAATATGAGTTAAATATGCTTATATCATGGGAGAATTTCCATTAGGGTTCAAAACCTTCCACTCCAATGCATATTGTATTCAGGGCATGTTTAATACGGCTTAAAATTTAATTAAAATTAAAAATATAATCATTATTGGGTCATAATAAAAGTCAACAATAACGATTAATTTTTCAATTTTAATCTCTACCGAACACGCCCTCAATTCTTTGACCTATTGCAATTAGATCTTTCATTTCGTAGCACCTGAATAACAAATGGACAAAATTCGTCAATTCTCTCATGAATTGACTAAAATTCAATAATTTGACCAAATTTTGACAAATTTAAAAAGAGTAAAACAATTCATTTACATTTTCTTTAATAAAATAATTAAATAAAAAGAAAAAGAAAAATTAAAATTTGCCCCTACACCTCCACGTTTTATCTTCTTACCCGAATCCCACTCCCCCCTATCACTCTCCACGCCATCACTCCTTCCCAAATCACATTCCCAATCTCCACCACCCCAACCCCAATTTGGTGTAACACTATTCATTTATATCAAATATAAGAATTTTGATTTAACCCCATTTATTCCTTGTTCACACACTATAATAATTATTTCTTCCATCTAAGTCATTATTTAATATTTTAGTATTAATAGATTTTAATTGATTTCTAATTATTTTAATATGGTGGTTATTTATATTTAACATTTATTTTTAAATTCTAATAAATTAATAAGTAATAATTATTTCACAATAAAATAAATTTGTCCATTACAAAGTTAAAAGTTACAAATTTATTAATAAACTAGGTTTAAGCAACGTGCAATGCACGTTTGCTTAGTTATATATAATTTTTTTGATTCATTAAATAATTAATGATGTAATGTTTACGTAATTAATAAATAATTACACATTGTGATATATTAATTTTAATTTGAATAGTGTTAAATTCTAAATTAAAATGTTTAAGTTTGTGTTTCGTACTATTATATTATATTAAATTTTGTATTTAATCATGAACTTTTTATACATAATAAAATAATAGATAATATTATAATACAAAACTAAATAAATAAATATTTTTTCTTCATTGAGTTTAATGTACCTTACCAAATAAACTATTAGCATTTTTAAATTAATAATATTCACATCCATTTTGTTTTTTTAGTTTCATTTTTTCTTAGTGACTAAAATGTAGTAGTACAAAGTTTTTTGCATTTTCCATTCATTTATTAATAATGTTCTAAAAGGCGTAATGCATTGCGAGACGTCGATGTTGAGAATCAAAAATCACAAGTTTAGGCGTGTCAATGCAAAAAATAAGCGTCATAATGCATTTTGTATTTTTAATATTATTTTAATTATTTTTAAGACATTAAATATATTTTTATTTTAAAAAATAATTTTCTTCTATATTATAAAAAAAATAGATTTTTTACTATATCATAAAATCATCTAATATTTAAAAATAATACTTACTAAACATTTAATATAATACTATAATATTGCTAAATAGTGTTAGGAGAATTTTAATTTTTTTATTAATTAAGGAACTAAACATGAGCATTAATCATAAGATTTACACGAAAAGTTTGCGGATTTGATAATTCCGATATCTAAAAATGGAGATGAAGGATTTTGATTCACAATCGAGAATGATTTCGACGTGAAGTTTGTGGGAATTCAACTGGGGTCGAACCGAATGCAATAAATACATAAAAATAATTTAAAGTAAATCTATCTTTACTAATTAGATTCATTATATATCCTACAATTAGTCCCAACACTAAAAATTGAAAATAAATATGTTAAAATTGTTTACTTTGTTAAATTAAAATATTTTAAACTTATAGAAAATAATATCTAACATTAATATATTAATAATCAAGTGCAATTTAAATTAAATTTGAAAATTAAATAAATGAAAGAATGAAAGTGAATATTACAATTTAATTAGTTGTAATTCAAAATCAAATTAGTCAATTAGACATACATTTGAAAATGATTTTGATGAGTATTTTAACATTTTTTTTTTGTCACTATCCCACGTTGGAAATTTATAAAACTATTGGAGTTAAGAGTATATATAAAATGCACAATCCCACATTGGAAGTTTATGAAACCTTTGGAGAGAAATGTATCTATAAAATGAGCATGACATCCAATACTTCTACATTGGCTTTAGAACTGTAAATTTTGAAGCCCAATTATGGAGTTAAAATATTTTTAAATTAAAAAAATTCCGTTAGTTTTTCCGTTAAATCAAGAAATTCCGTTAGTTTTTCCGTTAAAACAACAAAATTCCGTTAGATAGCCACTTTATATATAAAAGAGATGCAATATTTTACTTCATTAAATATAATTTCTAATTTAACGATTTGTGTAATAATTATCGACAAAAGAGATTTAATGACATCTGTTTTTGCAATTTTGATATGAATCTTCAGTTTGTTCTGAGCAAGCAACCTGATTCCAATGGTGACTTGTATTTTTTCATATACTCACTCCATTCCATTTATATAGGGTTTTTTTTTTTCACAACAATTAATAAATTTCATTTAATGTTAATGAAAAAACAAATTTTGCAAAGAATTTTCCTAATTTACCATTATTTAATTATCAACTATTAGTAGTAGCATTTAAAAATAATGGTGATAACTAAGCAAATTAAATACTATGAACCACTTAAAATTTACTCACTTCGACAACTCTTTGTATTTATTTGGATGATTCCAATAAGTGTGTAAATTAAGATCTATACAATTTCAAGATTAAGTTGGAAAAATTGGTTATAATTAGGCAAACTAAATAAGAGTATATTAGTAAACAAACAAAACAAATACATTCTCAGTAAATAAACAAGACTATATAAATGCGACAAGAAAATAAGGGGAATTAACTTATATAAATAGGATGGAGTGAGTATGGCATTGAACAGGAGGTCCAATAGCAGTAGGAAAATCAACTCCTCTAAATTATCAGAAGCGCAAGCTAGTAACGGGCGATGAATTTGAGAAGATGCCATCGAAAACTTGTGGATCTATCACTATTGTAGTAACTGAACATGACAGAATCACCATTGAAAACGAAAGCGTGTTAGAGTTGTGCGATATCATTCATGGAAGATAAGCAGTGGATGGATGATCGGACGGTGGAATATGCCGAAGGGGGTGATGGGGTTGGGGTGGGATTTGGGGAAAAGATGAAGTGTGGGGGTATGAGGAGCAAATTTTGTTCTTTTATCTTAATTATTTTAATTGATTTATTATAGAAAATGTAAACTTAACATTTTATCCTTTTAAAATTAGTCAAAACTTGGCAAGATCATTGACTTTTGGTCTACTAATGGGGGAATGTACAAATTTTGTCCATTTCTCCCCCAAGATGATACAGAATGAAAGTTTTGGAATTATGAGTACAAGTCAAAGATTTGAGTACATTTATAATAAACTCAAAGGTTTGAGACCTCAACTGTAATTTTCACCAATATTATCTAGTATCGATAATGTTAAATACTATTACACGCTAAACTATCAAGCACTTTATTTATCCAACATTAGATAAAAGGTCTAGATTGCTTGGGTCTTCGTCTTGGTCAATGGAGAAACATTCGTATGGAGAGTTCTAATCCCATAAAATAATCTTTATCATCGAGATTTAGTAAAACTATTGGAATTGTTAATGGTTAAGAATATGGATAATTGGTACAAAACGTTCTTATTTTCGCCCGTTTTGTTCAAATCGTTCAAACCCTTTTAATTTGGAGTATTTCACCATCGGATCAAGCAAACCTTGTGTAAATAGTTTGTGCTATCCATCTTCTACAAGAAAACGAGTCTCTATTTAAATAATTTAAAAATATTAACAAAAGAAATTTCGAGTGTGTTTGAGTCAAATTATTTTGGAAGAATGTATTCTGGAATAGTAAATTGATGGAGAATGTGGTATAAAAAAAAAAAAAAATTATTGATGTGATGAAAAATATCATGTCATTGAAGAATGTGTGATTGAAAATAAGTAAAAGAAAGATAATGAAAATTTTAATGTTTACCAAACATGGCTAAAACAAAAATGTATCTTATTCCTTACAACATTGATGCACGTAATTTCACAGATTGATTTATTCTAATTTCAGTTTATGATCTCTCTGTGAATTCTGCCTCAAATTGTCTGTTGGGTTTTTGTTTAATATTCGATGTGATTTCTACTTTTAGATCTCAATAACGGTTTCATTTTGTTGGGCAAATATTTTTAGTACAATTCGACTATTTTGTGTTTTGACCAGGATGTTTAGTTAATGAACTAAAATCAATTCAATTATGGTGCATTTGATTGCAAGTATGAAATTTGCATGTAAAAAAAATAAATTTTAGGTAATTCAATTGTCTAGAACTTATTTGTATGAAAAATATTAATTAAATGTGTTGGATTGATTTAATTTTCTACCTAGAAAATATTATTTTTGCCAATTTTTTTTTTATTGATAGGTAGATGAGAGAGAGAGAGAGAGAGAGAGAGAGAGAGAGAGAGAGAGAGAGAGAGAGAGAGAGAGAGAGAGAGAGAGAGAGAGAGAGAGAGAGAGAGAGAGAGAGAGAGAGAGAGTGAGTTATGGAAAATAAAAATCACCATTCTCTAAAGAAAAATGTTTCCTTCGTTTTTGAGAAAAATATGCACGTGACCAAAAGTTCGAAAATATTTTGCATAAAAAAATTGTTAATCAAAGAGTCCAAAAGTAGGAATTTGTGTGGGAAAAAGATATTTTTTATGAAAAATAAAGTCAATCAAACATATTCTTAGGGTGTGTTTGATTGTTAGCATGTAAATTACATGGGAAAAAAAATAAATTATAGGCAATTGAATCGTCTAGAACTTATTTGTATGAGAATTATTAATTAAATGTGTTTGATTGGTTTGATTTCAATTTAGAAAATATTATACTTGTCTATTTTGTATTGATGAGTAGATGAAAGATATGAGATAGATAACAGAAAGTTAATTCCATGAAAAATAAAATCATATCCCCCCTTAAAAAAAACAATTTCCTTGATTTTGAGGAAAATATGGTTACATGATAAAAAAAAATATTTTTCATGGAAAAAATGTTAATCAAACAATACAAAAGTAGGGATTTGGTTGGAAAAAAATATATTTTCCATGAAAAATATTGATAATCAAACGCATCCTTAGTGTTTTGTACTTTCTGGTGTCATTCTTCAATTTTCACTAATTTTTCAAGAGCTCAAGTTATAGAATGACAAAATATATTATTACTTTATATTTAGATATGCCTTTTAATTTCTCGCTCTCTTCCCATACTTGCCGTATCTAGAAATGTTGGTGAGTTAGGGTGGGACGTTGATCGTTGGCTATTGACGCCGTTTATTAATATTGAATTAAATAATATTAAAAATTCTTCCAATTTCCATCATTAATTAACTAATTTTTTGTATGAAAATGAATTATAGGCGCTCAGATATATATAAATTTCATTAATCGGACCCGCCATGGCTGCAAAGTTTTACACATTTGATCCTGAAAATCTATTTTATTTATACAAGTTTCATACATGTGAAACAATGTTGAATTTCGTATTATTTCACATGTATGAAACTTTTATAAATACAATTGATTCCGAGTATTATGTGTATGAAACTTGTACAAATAAACAGTTCTTCAATTTTCTTAAGGAAAATATATTTTTGAAATGGATTTTGTCTATCTGTCAATTTTTAACACCGTTAATGGACACGTAGGATTTTCATATGTCAAGTAGATTTTTTTGCCTACGTAGATGGATGGAATTGAAATGGATAATGGATGGGGAAGTTCGTTTAAAACTAGATGAGCAATCAGTAATATTTTATTTTTGGATGAACAAGTAGTGATCAAGGTAAAGTTTAGTGAGCACTAATTTAATTAACTCGTTTTCTATCCAACTCATAGAGGATTTTGGGGGAAGAGATCTCCAGGATGGGAAGGAGGGGAAGCGAACCACGAAGTACAAAAAACAAAGAAAAAAACCACCATTGACGTGACAGCAGTGGGAATAAATTATCGTGCCCACTGGAGACACGAGATCATTTCTGCTTATAAATAATGCATGAAATTTGAATTGAATACATTTCTTGAGACTGCGAAGATTGATTTTTTTTTTCTTCAATTGATTTTATTTATAAGTATTTAAGTTGGATTTGCAGTTATTTAAAGAGTAATTTTATAATTAATAGTTTTTTTGTTAACAAATGTTTAATGAAGATTGTTGTTTATTATGTAGAAGATTAATGTTGTTATTACTTATTTAATTTGAATTTCCTTTAGTAGTGGTGGTGGTGGTCAAGGTGGGGGATAGTGGTAGTCGAGGTTTGTCGGGAAGACGATTCTTTTTGGTAAAAATGTTTTAAGTTGTTTTAATTGAGACTCCTAAGAATTTGGAATTATGATTACAATTATTTCATTTGTTTTCATTTTATTTCATTAAAGAGAAGGCTTCGTTAAAGGGTATATTTGTTATGCACAAGGCTTTAGTGAGGAAATTGACGAATGTCTTTATCATTAATTGAACTTATAGTGATTGTAATCACGTGCTAAATTTCTAATATTTCCCTCGTACAAAATAAAGATCACACGTTAATTCAATTATTAGCTGCGTAATTGAAAGACGTTAAAAACTATAAGAATCATTCAAAACAAATAAGTATCAAAAAATCTTGAAATTAATATTAAAACTCCATAACAAAAAGTTCATCTATGTTCTAGTAACTAAAAATTTATCCAAGCATCATAAAAGTACAAGAATCCATATTTGAATAATGAAACATGTCCTAGATTTTTGTTATAGAAAGAAAAAGAGGAGAATTCTTGATTCCTCGAAACTCTTCAATTCTTGTCGACAATATCCCCTTCTTCTTCGGAATCCAAATTCCAAGAAATAATCTTCAATTAGTGAGTATGAGTGATAAGTTCTTGTTTCTTATCACCAATGCTTGGTATCTCAAAATTAGGCTTTCCCATTAGATTAAAATCGTGGTAGCATTTTTTACCAATCTTATCTCTAGACTTAGACCCACCATTTGGTTTCCCTCTGCCTTTCTTACTTTAGAAATGGCTCTCCCTTATCTCATTCCTCCTATTAACAAACTGACTTTCTTCTCTCGAGCTTTTCCTTAACTCTTTCTTAAGCTCTAGCTTCCTAGCCCTCAAAACATCAATCACTGTACTTTGGGTCAAAATATCTCTAATATACGTGATGACATTCCTAATATCTCTATAGGATTCAGGTGTAGAATTCAAAAGCAAAAGTATAACAATCAGATATTTTTCATCAAATTTCTTATCATTGTGGGCCAGACACTTATTAAACCTGTTAAAGTCACCTAGATTGGACTTATTCCCACAAGTTTTTGACAGTCTTATGTTGTTCAATATGTTTCAACACATTGTAAGATAAATGCAATAGAATAAAACTATGTACAATTTTATTCATGTCAGGAATTCCATCCTATTTAGCTTTTAATGTATCGAGATAATTTTTAGGGTATTCAAGAGCTTTAAAAACTATTTGTTGAATTAAAATATCTTTCATTTTTTCTTTACTTCCAAATGGAATTATATTCCTAACCATTAAATTGTGCAATTCAACTCGAGAGGCCATAACGAAAATATTTTATTCAAGATATTTATAGAAATGCAAGTTCAAACCAATTTATGTAGAAATTACTTTTCAAAATGATCACAAATCACAATATCACAAATTATAAGATCAAGAGTGTTAGAATGTGCAAGTCGAGCGAACCAACATGTTGATTTGTATTGTATGGAGAGATGCAGATTTTACAATTTTAGGGCAACTAGTATTCGCCCAAAAACTTTCAACAGCTGCAACAACCACAAGAACCTCCATCGAAAAACTTTATCGCCCATACTTCGCTATTCGAGCCACCATTAGCTTCCACAGTGCACCAATCATAAAGCCAACACCACCAGAAGGTCAGAAACTTCTCTAGGAACAATGTCTTTTTTCGCCGTCGCCAGATTCCTCCTTACCCATCGACACAGCCTCTGTGCTCGTACTTGATACATCGCGTGTTGATAAGTGTATTTTCTACGTTTATTTGGGCCAATAAACTATGATGTTTGATGTTGAATTTGGTGAATTATAGCTTAAATTAGAGAAACACGAGCAAAAAATAAAGAAATTCAAAGTTAGGGACCGAAGTGCAAACATCCAAAAGTTAATTAGGATCATAAAAAAATGATTGAAGATTACATAGAATCAACTAGAAGGAATTAGAAGTCAAATGAATGAAAAATTGAAACAAAATCAATTTCTAATCGAACAAGTTATACTTCGAATTTTCAGTGTCAAATTAAGACCCATTTGTTCAATAGTAAATGTTTGAATTGGAGAAATTCTATTTACAAGAATTTATTCCTTTGATTTATCTTTTCAATGCACTTTGAATTACTTCAATCGGATATCGGTAGAGAAACTTATGATAAAAAAAAATTGAAGGTTGCTCAGTGACAAAATCAGGGTAAACCGGCGTATGCGTGACCCTTATGCCAGCGTGTGCACATGGACCACCTTTTCTTGACCCGAGAATAATTTGGCATGCCTGCACGCACGTGGTAGCTATACCTAAACGCTTGCCCGAGCCAAATTATTTGTTGATGAGCCAATTTCCCTTTTTATTCAAATTTTTATTGGTAACAACTTTAGGATGATTTATTGGCCTAAATTCGACCTTAATAATATAGAATTTGGGAAAAACATTGAGAGAGCTTTCTCTAACATCTAGATACACAACAATACCATAAAATTCATTAAAAAAGAAAGGACCAATTCCTATATTTTGAGGGAGAAGATTAAACCCTAGCAAAGAATTGAAGCTATACATCAAAATTTTGAAGAATTCAACCTTGGAATTAAAGATCAAGATTTCTTGCATTATTTTATGATCCGAGTGATGATTTTTCTTTATTCTTCTTGTAATTTATTTAAAAGCATGATAGGCTAGATCCATTTTTGTATTAGATGAAGGTGAACTCCATTTTTTACTTATTTTAGTTCAAAACTAGTAGTTTAGTATTTCTTGCGTTTCTTGATTAATTTTGCATATCCATTGCATTATTTAATTGTGTAGCTAACAATTAGATAATTAGTTGCTTGTTATAGTATTAGAAGACTCACAATAAGTTTAGATGTGGCAAAATTAACATATGTATAATAGATATTAGGAATAACATTTATCATTTGTGCAATCTTATAGATTATCTAAAATTTATGTATTCTATTCATTCAAATTCAGGTTATGAATAGATTCGGATCGTAATTAAGATATATTTAATGTTTTGAAAAAGAAAATTATATATCATAATTTTATCAATTGTCAATAACGCAATAAGGAAACTAGAATACAAATCAAGAATTTAAATAGATAACAATAGTTGGATTGGAAAACACAATTATCCATAATTTAATAAAAACCAAACATTTATAGTTTTATTAGATTAATTTAGCATAAAATCAAATCAAAAACTCTTTTGTTTTATATAATTAGAATTTCATACAAAGCTAGTACACTTGAATTGAAAATTATTCCCCGTGTAATGATACATTCAACTCACTAAATCTATTAATTGTCAACGATCTCATACGTTTGCGGATTTCGCACAAACAAGTGTGCTTCATTGCTTGCTCCACATGCTTCACGCCATATCGGAATGTTAATCTGGTCCTCTGAAGTCGGAATGTGGTCTTCGTTTGTCTACCAGGTGCCTGGATCCATTGAAAAACGGGCATGAAGTTTCGGGTCTCTTTGTTCTTGAACAAACCTGAGCCACTTCAATTTCTAATCCGATTTTAAGGTTGATTTCACACTTTTTATCACTAGCGTGGGCTTTAATACCATTAGTATAGAGATAAAATGTAGATTATAATAAGTTATTACAACTCACAAATTAATCTCTCAAATTGATAAAAATCAATCCAAAACTTCTTCAACACCACCACCAATGGAGTCTTTAATATTAAGCTTAAATTTGTGCCACACCGAATCAAAGTACCGTCATAAAAAAAGAAACGAAAATGTATTTACCAAGAAAAACCCGTTAAGCTAACCAAGAGTTTTCTCTGGAGAAACAAACATTTCTCACTTGGTTCCTCTCTATATATCTCGTCTTTGTCAAGTCCAAATGCTACCAAGAGAATACCCTTTCTATTATAGGACCAAAACTATTTGATTTCAAAGTTCAAACCAATGTACTAGGAATAAAGAAATTTATACAATCTTTGTCGACAACTTTGTTGACAGTTCATGTGTTGTCAAGATGCTGTTGATTTAAAAAATAATTTTTAAAATGGATATGGTAGATTTCTACCAACTCATGGTTGTTGAAAAAATTGTCAATCATGATCGTATATGTAGCATGGTTCATGTATAGTGAGAGGAGGAGGAAAGACAAAACTAGAGGAAAAAAATGACCACAAGATAATCTCCAATCGTAGGATTTATTCTAAGGTCCGCAATCCTCACTAAACTCATTTGTCCAATAAGCAAGTGCCACGTGGATTTGAGTGACACACACCCACAACAGAAGCAAACTCACATAAGTCCGCTTATCTATTGGATTACACTCAAATGGCCACTTATGTTTTGTGTGTCCACTAAATTAATGCAAAACAAAAGGCACAAAATAGATTAATATTTTAACCACACTTTAATGCTCACCCTACAACAACATCGGCTGAATGGATTTTATAAGTTTTCCCACGACAAGAAATCATAAACACTTAAAAATGAATAAAAAATGGTTTTGTAATTAACTCAATGTGGTCCCTCCAGTGCACAACTTCAATAGTCCAAACTTTTTGGTACTCGGTCGACTATTGAGGTGTAGCCTTTGATTTTGGGACAGATTTCTTTTGAGCTAAGGTTTTGAGGCATGATTTAGGGACGTTCGATTCAATTATTAGGTTTTTGCTAATTTGTGGTTTTTATTTTATTAGGTGAAAACATGTTTTAGTTTTAAAAAAATGGGAGAGGTGTGTTGGAATGTCATGATCGAGTGTCCACGTTGGCATCTCATTTAAATTCTTGGTTAGAGTTAGGTGCCACGTAGGAATTCCGTCATCCCCATAGGACTCAAAGTGAAACAAAATTTGTATGGTGAGTAATGTAGTGCGACGACTTAAAATTGAGTGACCACTGAGAAGTATTTTAAATTTCGATGAGTAACTCCTAATAATGCTCAAAATTGGATGAGCATTGAAACATTATATATCTTAATTTTGAAAATTACGGTGTTCCAGTTAAAAAAATAATCAACCCCCATAAAAATCACCTAATTATTGCTAGGAGAGTAAATCAATTTTCAAACAATCATGCTCGGTGTCCATTTTGCCACATGTCAAATTGTGATTTGACAATTTAAAAATTGTACATTTTGCCACATGGCAAATTGTGATTTGACAATTTAAAAATAATAATTCTTTAACCAATTATTATTATTATTATTTTTGCAACGAGGATAATATCAACAAAGATGCATGCATTGAAATGTTTAAATGGCATTGTCCTTTTTCAAGTCACCACAAATCCTCAATCCACAAGCATTGACCTCAATCTACCTCCATCAACTGTGACGATAACCACAATGGCACCACAAAGCCTAAAACCCATGTATTTATCTTGAGTTAAACTAGTTGTAAATTCTTTTTGTACAAGAAGTTTGACGGTCCTTGATGTGTCAAAATCATGGACATAGATTTGAAAAAGTGTTATTCAAATTAATGGCTATGATTTTGACACATCATGAATGTCAAATTTAATTTATAAAATGAATGTACATGTAGCAGCTTTGATTTATCTTCTCTCGCAATTCAAAAAAGTGATAAAATCTTTCCTTCCTTAAATCCGCATCTAGCAGGCTCTAGCACCGCTGCTATCGTCACTCTATTTGTTCATCTAGTTGGCATGTCTTGCATTTTTTACGATTTTGCATTGTTAGCTATTTCTCTATTATGATATTTGTTGAACTCAAAAAAATGAGCTAACATAATCCCTTCCACTTTCCTTCCACGTAGGCATCGCCTACACACTGGAACACTCATTATGAGGCAAAGGCCACTGATTGAGAAATATGTCCAACGACTGTTTGCACTCCGACGATCAAGTCAACGACCAAACGAGAGAAAAAGAAAGTGCAAGAGAGGGATAGAGAATTTGGATATAGTTAGAAATCATGCCTTGGTTGTGAATGAAATCACATATATATAGGAAAACATAAATGGGCCACATGGATAATGGGCTGAGCCCAAGATGCAAATTATTTAGTTTAATAAGCTCAATCCAATAAATAGTCGATGCCACGTAATTTATAAGTGTAACAATAGTCCCTTAAGTTTGAGTCGTACATTCATATACGGGTCAGACTTCGAGATATAAGTAGTCAAATATGTGAGGTCTTACATATTGCCGTAGATATATGAATAGCTCCCATAAGCGAGGACTTACGAATTACCTTGAAAACATCTATGCAAGCCTAAATAAGCGAAGGCTTACAGATTGTCTCGAAAGATGTCACATGTAATTTTTCAAAATCTCGACAGCATCTCCTCTGTAGTATGGACTAAATCAACTTATAATACAACATAATATCTCTACTGCACATATATAAAATAAATTTGGGGTCCATTTGCCCCTCAAATTACTCATGACAAAAAGTGAATAATGACATCAATTTTTTTCAAGATATAATACGCAGAGAGCCTATCATGACCTGCATGCTTGCACAATTTAATGTAATAGTAGTGCTATAGTAAAGCAACGTGTTGATAAGGTAGATAACGTGACATATGTACCAACAGTATTGAAAATAATGTCATGACATGCTAGCAATGTTATGGCATGCTGACAATAATATAATTCAAATGCTAGTAGTAATAATTTAATGATACAAAAATACATCTGAGTCGAATATTAATAGGCTGGTAGGACTTAGAATATAAGCCACTGTGATGAAATTGATGTAGAGACGAGACTAAAGATATAAGCAACTGTGATAAGCTGATGCAGAGGCGATGCTCTGGACATAATTAGCTATAATAAATTGACATCCTTACATAGGAGTGGCGTATTCATGTCAAGGGCTTCTTCTATGATGTTTGATCTACCCATGGAAGGCTAATCTTCGTAGGCATTAAGGTAGGCCCACCCATCTCCTTATGAAGGGGGTAAATATATAAATTCTCTGAAGATTAGTAGATGTAACATAGCTGAAGCAGAAACAAAGTTCTGAGAGATAGGTAGTTGTAATACATTAAATGTTGAGGCATGGTGAGCTCTTTGAAGATAAATGTAGTTGTAATGCTACATCTCATAAGGTGAGGCATCTCGCAGAGCGACAAATTACTATTGAGCTAGTGGCTCGTCTTGAACTTTCGATGTCTTATATGCTAGCTTCAAATAGAAGATGTCTTATAACTTGGTTCGACGATAGTGAAAGGCGATGAATAAACATCTCACGAGGACAAAAAAAAAATCATCTGGTGAGGCGGGGAATAGACATCCAATGAATAGCTCTCGAACTATTGATGTCTTATAAGCGGCCATTGATTGACGAGGTCTTACAACTTAACTCTACGATAGTGAGAGGCGAGGAATAAACATCTCGTAAAGCTAGTAAAAATCGTTTGGCGAAGCAGGGAATAAACGTGTCGCGAATAGCTCTCGAACTATTGGAGTTTTATAAGCAGCATCTGATCGACGAAGTCTTATAACTTGGCTCGACGATAATGAGATGCGAGGAATAAACATCTCGCAAAGCAGGGAATAAACATCCTGCAAATAACTCTCAAACTATCAAAATCTTACAAACTAGCATCGGATAGATGAGGTCTTATAACTAGGCTCGACAATAGTGAGAAGCGAGGAATAAACATCTCGCGTGGTAAAAAACAAACATCTAGCAATTTACCTCTTCCTTTTTCAGGGAATAAAGATTCCAAGATACTGTCTCTTCATTATTCAAGGAATGAGGACTTCAAAAAATACCGCTTATTCCTTTATTCAAGGAACGAGGACTCTGAGATATAGCATTTTCCTTTTTTCAAGGAAGGAGGACTCCAAAATATACCGCATCTTCCTTTATTCAAGGAACAAGGACTCCGAAATACTGCATCTTCCTTTTTTCAAGGAATGAGGACTCCAAAAGATGCTGCCTCTCATAACAAGAAATCTACAGCCTATGACTTGCCTTCAATAATAAGAAAACTACAAGCTAAGACTCGCCTTCAATAGATAAGAAAACCATGAGCTAGGGCTCGCCTTGAGCAATTGAGACTATCAATGGAGCCTTTGAACAAGGGAAATCCAAGTTAAATATTTTGTCGAGCATTTGCAGGAAACTCGGATAACCATACTTTCCCATGAAATCTTCATAGTATGGAGAACCATAGAAGGCAAAAGAAAATGTCTAGTTTAAATTTACAACTCAATAGGAATAAACTAATATTATTCAGATGCTTGTTAATAAATCCACGCATAGCTTGCAAGTTACTAGTAAAGTTGCAACAAACTTCCATGCCAGGTAACTGAAATCTCTAAATTGGAAAAATCCTAAACTAGGCAATTTGTCAAATACTTTGCGTGCAGTTGCAAGTATAATTCCTTTAGCATAAATGAATTTTGCAATACATCCACGGCATCATCATGAATTGCAATAACACAATTTTACATATCTTTCAGAATTCATCACCTTGGATATTGATTTAATTTATACACAAATCAAATAATCTAGTTACTGTAAAATTAGCATGCAAATAAAAGAATTTTGCCACCTTAAACTCAAAATTTTGCCATTATCTATCTTCTTCAACATTGGGGCTCCAGCAGAAAACAACAAGTAAAAATTGATTAATAGATACTTGTAGGCTCTAATTCACTTTAAGCAGTGGCGGAGCCAGGATCTAAGCTCAGCCCGGGCGGACGTTGACTAGTCAACGTCGACCATCAGCGATCGTAAGAGCGATATCGTTTATTAATATTTAATTATATAATATTAAAAAATATTCAATATATATGTAAACACACTAAAACGTAAAAATTAGTGTCAGGACTTCTTTGTGTTATTTAATAACTCTTGTGCTCGACTAGAATCAGTGGCGGGACTAGATGCACAACTAGACAAAGAAGAACTAGGTATGGATTTTCATTTCGATTAAAAAAAATCGATCCATAATCTGTAAAATGTCCCAATTTATTTTTCAATTAAAATTGATTAATAAACAGTCTACACATGGTTTAATTGGGGTTGATTCAGATTTCAGAACAATAGGCTAATAGAATTACATGTAATTGATAAAAGTGTTAAAAAAAACAATTAGAGTGAAATAAAGTAAGTGCCTATTCCTGTTCCCAAATCTTGATTATTACATTTTACCAATTGTCGACATATTACAAATTACAATGACTTTAACAGTTTAAATACTTCATATCACATATTCACAAATCAATTCAAGAATCACAAGATTGACATTTCAAAAATCACAATAAATTCAAGAATCACAAGATTCACATTTCAAAAATCACAACACAATTTAACAACTACATAAGGAATAAAGGAAAGGAACACAAAAAAACAAAAACAAAAACAAAACAATAAACAGAAAATGAAAAGAGAAACTCAAAGCCAAGACAGCGCCGGGAGACTGAGTCCGAGAGCGCCGTCTCTCACCTCACCAATACATTCACGGCTCACTAGTCACCACGCGAGTCGTCGGAGACATCGGCAACACAACCGCACAGCAACCAAGCCCCAGCGTAGCAGATCGCCTCGCCCTCACCAGTCACCGTCTCGCTAGTCAGCTCCTCTCTTCTCTATGATTCTAACTTCTATGTTGCATGTTGGGTTTCAAATTTTCAATTTGATTTTGTTTGTAAATTGACCCAATTAATTGGGCCTTATTGTTTGAAAACAAGGCCCAAAGCACCTTTCCCAAAGAAAATCAATAACAAAAAAAAAAAAAATTCTCATCGGCGCTGCCTTCTTCTGCTGAGCTTCCCCGCGGTTCTCATGCTTCCGGCGGACCCAGAACGGGCGGCCGCAGGGGCTGGCCAGGTGATGGGTCCGCCCCTGACTTTAAGTAGGGATTTTTAAAAACCATAGTGCCGGCATGTAGTCATTTCTCCTTCGTACACATTGTAATTGGAAGAAGTAGCAATTGTATTGGCCCTATAAAGAATTAAGAGGAAAATTGTCCATAACTTGAAGTACACAAGCAGGAAAATTATGGCCCAAATGAGAATCTGTGACCCATTAGTCACCATTTTTCTAATTGAAAGAGATATCCCAAGTTGGATAAATAGAAGCCCAACGATTATGCCCAATGTAGATCACTGTAGAAGGCCCAAAAGAATTATTGTCCATTGAAGAGGATAAATGCTGAATAAAACAAAGGAAAAATTTCATAGCTAAGAGGTTAAGTTTCACCTATTTCAAATTTAAGAGATAATGTTTAAAATTTCAAATTTCAGATTTTTTAATATTTAAAATTTCAAATCTCATATTTTTTATTTTATTTATAAATTAATTAATTAAACATATATTTTATTAATTAAATATATTTAGGTTACAACTTCATATAATTTGGTCACAAATCACAAGTTTTACATGTCACAATTTAAAATTTTTATAGGTCACAATTTGTTCATCAGTTATAAATAAAAAATTGAAATGTCACAAATTATTTTACGGTCACAATTCAAAAATTTTATATGTCACAATTTATCGACATGGAGGTATAGAGGTTGTGAGAAAGTTGAATGTAGAACCATTGGATGAATTGCGCTTCTCCTTGAAATGTCTACGTAATATGGTATACATGGTGGACTTGATTGATAACACTTGTACTTGTAGTCAATCTTAGTTGGAGAGTTTTTCATGTGAGCATGCAATGAAAATCTTATGTTCTTCTTATTACACAGTTGATTATTGGAAAGCAGTATACGGTAAGACTATATTTCCTCTATCGAATGAAGTTGAGTGGGAAGTTCCCGACCATATTCTCTCATTTAATAGTTTGTAGCCATCTGAAGTTGAACTATGCAGTCATAAACGTCCACGTACATATAAAATACCATTTACTAGAGAGTTTCCTTGACCGGATACGTATAGAGGAATATGACATACTCGCCAATTTTGTACAAGTCAAATTTCACTCAATAATTGAACAATATTTACAATTATTTCACACATAAATAAACAATTAAATTTTCAATATTTACAAATTGTTTGCAATATTTACAATTACTTGAAAAATAAATAAAAAAATTAAATTCTGATATTTACAATTTGTTTACAATATTTACAATTATTTCACAAAAAATAAATAATTAAATTTCGATATTTACAATTTGTTTACAATATTTATAATTATTTGGAAAATAAATAAATAATTAAGTTTCGATAATTACAATTTTTTTACAATATTTACAATTATTTCACAAATAAATAAACAATATTCACGAATCACAATTTTTTTAGTAGAAGGAGGGTGGTACCTTTGAAATTTTATTAATATATCTTCACTTGTGGTGGAGGAATACCATTGTTACAACTGAAATGAAGCAAAGCAATAAACGGAAAAGTAGTACTTCTTTTACAGCAAAAGTAAAGTAAAACAATAAAAAAGAAGTGATATTTCCGTTACAGTAAAAGTAAAGCAATAAAAAATGAAGTACTACTTCTCTTACAAGAAGTGCAAATGTGAGTAAGAATAAAAGTAAATGAGAGATACAAAAAATCAAACTCTAATGTTGGGCAAACCATAACTGTCATTCTGAATAAGCGCCATGATATGTTGTGATAAGTCAGTTCATATTCTTGGTATCTACGATGATGGCAACCCTGGTAGAAAGTGCATCTGCAACTTGGTTTCCCTCTCTGAAGATGTGAAAAATCGTATTTTTGTTAAAGGAAACGATATTTGCAATCTGTCTATCCCTTGGATAGGTCACAGTCTACCCTTCTGGTGATGCAGTGAATAGCCACAATTGAGTCTGTCTTAATCCAAATATCTGACAAACCAAGATCTCTAGCAAGTAGTATCCCATCACGAATAGCCCTAAGTTCCGCCTCTAATATCATATATTATCCATATGAAGCTGAGAAGACCCTGATACAATTTCATGCGTCATCTCTGATGATGTCTCTCCCACTTGCAAACCCATTCTTGACATAACCATCGATGTTGATCTTGACAGATACAAATGATAAAGTGTGCCACCAAACCATGATAAGGGGAAGAGATGGGGAAGAGTCAAAGAAATACCAAAAATACAGCAAACTGCATATTATTACGCCAATGTAAAAGTCGGAATAGTCTACCAATATGGAGGAAGGATACCATACGGTAAACTCTCCAGATAATATGTCTCGAACTCATACGTATGTTTCCGTACTTTGCTTTATTCTTCTTATTCCAAAGAAACCAGAAAATCAATAGAGGAATAATGATGCGAATGTGCTTGGTACTTGCAAATTGTCCATAAAACCTCCATCTCAGAAATCTCTATCTGACACTCTCATTTGCACTCATGGTAATCTAAAATAAAGCCCCAAATGTTGCCAACATCATTTGAGATACTGCTACCAATAAAAATATGAGTGATGGTCTTAATCTCTGAACAATACTGACATTGGGAAGCCAACTGACTACCTATCCTCCTCTAGATAATGACACCAACTAGAATTAAGTCCTGCCATAATCTCCAACAGAAGAACAAAACAGTAGGAGGTATGATAGGGCTCCAAAGTAGACGAAACGAATCTTACAATGACCTGGGCAGATCAGTTGCCATGCTGATTTAGTAGTAAATCTATCATCTAGTGTGGCCCTCCAGAAAATATGATTCGAGACATCAAGGCACAGTGAAATGGCCGCAATTTGCTCTGCCATAGCTGACGGAAGAGCCTGTAGTAATTACCCAAAATCTCATCCAATCTCCTCGAAAAAGTCCTGCACTCTCGTAAATATGTGCTGTCTGTTTGGGAAACGGATGCCAATGTAGAATCACTTATCCAATAATCTTGCTAAAAGAAGATTTGCCCTAACCCAAGGCGCCACACAATGTGTGTCTCGTTGTGTAGTCCAAATCTCTTCAATCTTTTCCAAATAAGAGAAGCTGAATAAGGAACTGCTGCAAGTAACAGATGTGTCTCTCTATAATATTTGCCTAGTAAAAACTGAGCTCACAGAGAACTCTAAGAGCTAAACAACCACCGTAGCTTCAATGAAAATGTGTCTACCGTATCCTGTAATCGTCTAAAGCTTAGACCTTACTTGTCAGCGAGAAGGCAAATTGCCTTCCAACTCCACCAATGTAGACGACGTGCATGATCCTTAGAATCCCATAGGAATTGTGCAAAATACTCTCCAACCTTTTCAGAATAACCTTAGAAGGCAGCATAATCTGGAATAGATACAATGTTATAGAGAAAACAACAGACCCAAGTAGAGTAATCCTACCACCAGGAGAAAGAAGGCGTGAAGCCCATCCAGAAATCCTACTCCTGACCTTCATAATGAGATCATCATATAGAAAGCTCCTCTTAGCCCTTTTAAACAAAGGGACTCCCAGATATGTGAACGACTATCTCTAATGTGAAAATCCAGTCAAAATCACTAACCTTCGTATCTGAATACCATATGCTCGCCTAGGAAATATAAGACCAATCTTGTCTCTATTTACCAATTGGCCATAGACCCCCTTGTAGTGCTCCAAACAATCGATGACCCTTCTGATAGAATTCTTCTGCCCATTGGTAAATATAAGCATATCATTAGCAAAAGCAAGTGAGAGATAAGAGTACTACATCTATGTTGATACTACATACTAAGATATGTCTGAAACCTCTTAGTAAGCAATTGAGAAAAATAATCCGCAGCAATAATAAATAAGGATAGAAAGATAGGATCTCCCAGTCTGAGTCCCCGTGATGAAGAAAAGAAACCACGTGGTCACTTATTCAGAAATACTGAGAATGACACTCTGATATACAACATCTGATCTGATCAATCCACAACTGGTCAAAACCAAAAGCATCCAGTATAGAATAAATGAATCCTCAATCTATACGATCATAAGCTTTAGCCATATTAAGGTTCAACATAACATTTCCTCTACGCATTCTATTATCCAACGTGTGTAGAAGCTCTTGGGTCAACAAAATATTGTACACTATAAGTCGACCGGGGACGAATCCACTCCGCTAAGGGAAAATAATACGAGGCGAAAATGAACTTAAACTATTGTTCAACAATTTTGTGATAAGCTTATTGAACACTGTACACATGCTAATAGGTCAGTAATCCATTCATCTACAAGTATTTCCCTTTTCGGAAGCAAAACAATAGACGTAGCAACAAATCCTCTCGACAAATGACCACCCTCAAAGAAATCAATGATTACACAGTATACATCATCTCGCATAATATTCCAACATTGTTGGTAAAATAATAATGAAAATACATCATGGCCAGCAGCACTATCAACATCAATACTGAAAACGGCCTCTCGCACCTTATCAATTAAAAAGAGACGGTTCAATGCCATATTGTCTGCCTCCGTCAGTATCCTTTGTATGATATCATGACGAATATATTCTAGAGGCTGTAAAGTAGTGGATAATAATTCCTAAAAAAAGAGATTGTCGGCTCTGAATATTTGCTGGAGTAGTAGGAAGTTCCATTGCCTGAGTCGTGATTGTCTTGATTCGAGATCAGATTCGTCGTCCCTATACTAGCGAATGAAAGTATTTGGTGTTGCGATCTCCTTCACATACCTAACGAGAGCTGACCTTTTGTTTCCAAACCCCCTCATTACTAGCTAAAGTCTGGTTCAAATCAGCTTGTGCATGATGAAGTAACTCAAGGTGCTCTCGTGTAGGATCAACCTCAAAATTAATCTATGCCTGGTCGACCCTCTCCTCTGCATCTCTAACTTTTCGGAACACATCACCAAATACTCGTCGATTCTACCACTTTAGTCCCTATTTCAGCCTAAAGAACTTCTCCCATAGGGCACCATTCTTTTAAGATGAGTACGAAGTGACATCTTTTGAGAAACGAAGGATGAGAAGTCATAATGTTTAGTCCAAACATTGAGGAACCAAAATGGTGTATGACCTAAATCATCATCAGAAATTCATTATAAAAGTAAAGGTGAGTGATTAGATGAAGTACGATTCAGATGAGTCCCATTAAGTTATCTACAAAAGTCTGTAGCTAAAGAGTTAATCAAAACTCTATCCAATCTTTTACTGACCCTGCCACTCGTCCAGGTAAACTAAGGCCCAGAAAATCTAGCGTCCTCTAAGCCACAGTCCAACATCATATCAGAAAAATCATTAGAACCACGATCTTGACGACTATAACTAGTATGCTCACCATCATGTGTGATAACGTTAAAGTCACCCTCACATGCCAAGGATAATCAATAGAGAGGGAAATGTGGTAAAGACCGGCCCACAAGTCCTTCCTAACATAGGCCTAACAAGTAGCATAAATAGAAGTCGAGTAAATAGGTCGTACAAGTCTGGGATCCCCAACTTTCACATGTAGGAATTGGATATGATCATTAATAACGGTAATGGTAGTACTACATTCTGGAATACCCAAATCTTGTTCGACTCATTCTGAAATCCAGTGTTGAAATGCAGATAACAATGAACAAAATCAAACCTCATTTCCAAAACTATAGGCTCCAGAATAACCAAAATATAAACGTGATGAAGTTGAATAAGTTTTCTCAGGTGCCTACGAGTAGCTACGCTAGCTACACATCTCACATTCCCGATGATGGCACTCATTTGGATGTATGTGAAGAGGTATCTTGCGATGGACTCCCAGTCATTATCTTGGGTAGTGAATTATCAGTAACTTTCGAATGTCTCTTCTGACTTATTGAGATAAATCCATCCTCATCTATCCTACTAGCTAGACCTGTCAAATCATCAGAAGAAGATCTACGAAAAGGACCCTGGTGATGAACTTCAACCTGAGGAAAATCTATTGAATCTAACTGCTCTGTAGAGAGAGGAGCTTCTATATTCTGTTGATACTGTGCAATAGGCAAATCCAAACTAGTAAAGCCTTGCGACCTCTCAAGCATATCTATTAAGAGAGTGTCAAAGTATGTAGAATTAACTATCATAGAAGCACAGCTGATGGGGACCGAAGCCTGAATACATGAATGATTAATTGATGTAACAACAAGTGGACTCTGAGGAACAGCCCTATCGAATCAACCGTAGGATAATCTAGTGGTAAAGAAGTAGTAGTCTGTGTAGAGTAGTGCTGATGATAGATGGAAAAGTAGAATAAGTGGGAGCCATATGTGTAGTAAATGCCTACGATGAAGCAACAGTAGTGGTATGGCCACTGGGGCTATAGAAGGAATAGTCTGAGTGATGGACTAGGAGGTCTCATCTGGAGTACTAACTTGTCTCCTCTGGTTCCTCTTAATAGGTGTCCATCGCTATCGAGTTGCGGTCATAACATCCTTACCCTTGCCCTTATCTTTGGCCGAAACTAGATTAAGCCTATGATTCGGGTTAACAACACTTGTGGCCGCAAAAGGTGGAGTTGAATGGAAGCCACTAGAATACTTCTCATCCAAATGACAAAGTATCTGTAATGAAAGTAAAGTTCTGGCACCTTATCATATACAACAAGCTGCTAACATCCGCCACTCTTCCCTCTCTCTATCCAAACTCTATCAGGGAGTTTACACTCCAAATCGACCTCAATACATACCCTCACCTCACTATATTGTTGAAGGTCATAAATGGTTTCTTCAATATGAAGCGGAAACCTAATAGCTTTAGATATAGCAAATAGGGCGTTCTCGGCCCGAAAATGAATAGAAAGCAATGGAAATGAGACCCAAACATGAGCAATATGAGCCTCATGTGTTGGAGTAAAGTTGGGGGCCACTTAAAGACCTGCATAGGCCAACCATTAATGTACCAAGTGGTTTTGAGGAATAATCGTGAATAGTCATCTTCGTGCACCAAATGAATTATAATGTGTACATCATCAATAAGACATATCTCATAGTCGCCAAAAAATCCAAAACGCATAAAATTTTTATATACCTTGGTCACAGAAGGTTTGCGATGCACAAGTTTACCAACATGGGTAAACCTTTAAGCCTTCGCTAGAAATTGTTCATCAATCTCATCAAATAAGATATCAGGCTCTCCATGATGGATGTATGGCTCTTTAGAAACCAAACTATGATGCATGGAATCTTCGGGTGCTCGAAGAACATGCACAAATGATTTTTTTCTAACTCCTTTCAGCTTGAGTAATAGTGGGTTGACAAGTAAGAGTAACAGCATATAATTGGGGGCTTGAGTAGTAGTAAGAATCCTAGGAGGATCGGAGGCGCGTGTGGCGACACTTGTGACATCCAGCAATGATGAACCCAAACCACTCTACACATTGCGGTACTGATGAGTCCGAATTTGTGGTCTATTAACCAATTTGGTTGCAGTATGATCTGTTTTGAGAAACACCCATAGAGGGGGTTCAGAGTTAGATGAGATTTTCATCGAGTTATTGGACGATTGCATGAGCATCGAAGGTGTAGTGGTAGGAGCGGAACTCAGTGTTGATGTTACCATATCCATTGTAGAAACCAAACACCCAGATTTAGGAATTTATGGACATACAATTGTTGTATGTGAAGATGTGAAATTGGGATTCAATTGAGCATCAATTCTTTCAATTGGCAACGTACCCTTGCAATTTTACCCTCAATTGTAGTTGTATCAGTTGAATTTGGAACAAAAACCTCAAAAACTTCATCAATTACAGCTTCAAAGTTTTCATCGCGCACGACCTCAATTGGTGGAATCAATTCGAAATTATTGGTGATAATTGGATCAATTGGTTGATTACCCATGATGTTACTAACCTTAATTGATGTTCGCCTAATCGAATTTAACATTTGCAGCAACATAGATTCATCAATTTGGTCAGTTCTGTAACTTTCGCATAGAACCTTAAATTTCCCAAGAAATTTATCAACTTTTAGACTAAATTGAGCTTAACACATGGTTGGTACTGGTACGCCAAAGGATGGGGGAGCTAACCCATATGGTTCGTGACCATGGGTCACATGGATGGCACTAGAATAATCAATTTTCTAAACGTGGTTCACGATAGTCGTGACTGCGTGATTTTCATTTTCAAATTAAAGGTGCTGGAAAATTGATTGGGATGAATTGACCACATGGTTAAGGTCGTATTGGATGGTGGTCCGTGATCACCTTGCTGGCTAGAGGTGGGATTTTCGACAATATCCCCATTTTCGAGTTGTTTTTGCTTAATGAATGGATGGTATGGGGAGTTGTTGGGATGGAAATGTAGAGGATGTTGAGAAGAATATGTTAGAGCCAAAGTCCAGTGGCCATGGCAGCCAGAAGGTGTCGAAAAATGGATTCATAGCCGGGCAATTGAAAAAGGGCAAAAATCTCCCTTGCCTTAGAGAGAGAAAATCTTACGGATCACAATGGAATTCATACAAATCACACGCTAACTTATTCCTCCAATTTTCTATCCAAAATTGGTTGATTCCATCAACCTTATGTGATATACTAAAAAATTCGATATACTTTATTGCAAATAAATAATAATGTGTTAATTCGGTCAATACTTTGAAGCGAAAAACTAAGTGTTGAAAATAAAAAAAATTGAAAGTATTTACGATTTCGACTGTCTCATCGTCGTCGCGTCTCGCATGCTAGCTAGTCCGTCCTGCACAATCATCCCCGCTTCGTCTATCTATCAAAGGGATAATTATAGCCACCGGCTCCATGGCTTCATAGCACTGCAACATCATAGGATAAACTTGATATATCGCCACTCATTCCTCATCGCAACGCCCTTATCTCCTTTCGTACAACGCCCACCTTCTTCATCATCTCTCGTCGTAACGCCCATACCTTATCTTTTATCTCTCGTTGTAATACCCCTACCTCATCTCATATCGCATTTACCTCATTCGCCATAAATCCAGTCAGGTGAACACACAAATCATGAAAATACCAACTCGACAGTGTGTACGAGATCCACGAGGGAGGTGTTTGGATGGAGGAGAAGGATATCTCATCGACAGAGGTAATCGTTGATTAAATGGACCGTACTCCTACACAAATAACATTAAAAATTGTCAACTTAGTCAAATTAGGCTAACTTATACAAAACTATAATCAATAAATTATATTCAATTCACATACCCAATTTCGATCCTGGATGGAATCGGACATCTGGTTGTGTTGAGTATGTGGAATGGCTAACTCCCACCCAAAACCTCGACCCTCCTCCTTTGTCGACGAAGTAAACTCAATTAGGATTTCAAGCTGACATATTAACAATTTAACTAGTTAATTATCATGTGATGAAATTTGAAACGACTTTCAATATAAATCGTAAATGTGTAACACTCACCCGAGGGTTGTCGAGGAGGGCTGCTAACTATTTGCCAGATGGACATTCGTCTGCTCAAGATGCTTGACTAGAAAATTAGGTACCCAAGAGGTGGACAGTCTCATATGTCCAGATTTGCCACACATACAATTATTATATATAAATTCAGTATAAAAAATATTTTAAAGTTGATTATATTAAACATTTACCTGCGCAGCCAGGATAATCCACAAGTATCGTACTTGTACGTAGACCCCTTAGGTTTCAAGTGTGATCTGGTGAAGACGTGAATGATATCTTGAAAACATCTCTGATCCCACGGATAGTTGTTGAAGGCATCGATGTCATCAACAACTTCCAAGTAGAAAAGGTTGATTGCAATCATTTTGTGATAACACATGTGTACGCTCTCAATGATGTAGAGAAGTCATAGATTCAATATGTCCAACATTTGGTCGCACTCCTTGATTGTGCCGATCAACTACGATAGAAATACAATTCTCTATCCCTGAAAATACATCTCGTGCAATCTATTGCTTCTTTGGCTACTGTCCGTAGTTGCTTCATCTTCCGCTATCCTCAGTCTGAGGGTAAACTCAAATAGGGAGAAAATAGCAACCTTGCCCCTGAGGTCGAAGTGAAGGGTATCATCGTCGACTGGCCTAAGCAGACGATATAGTAATGCATCAATAATCTGTTCGGAGTATTGTACCTCTTTCAACTAATACATGGCCTACAGGAAGAGCCGACATAGGATATCTACGTGCTCATCATCCAACAACTCCAACACAGTAGTAACACTATCAAAACTATAATTTCACGTATATTTTCCCGTCATCTATTTCAACTCCACAGCTAGATGGTACTCCATCTTACAAGAAATCAAATATTAGAACCTTTAACAATAGATAATGAAATAAAAATAATTTCAAAATATTAAACGAACCGAATTACAGACAAAAATAAAAAAAAAATATTGAAAATTAAAAATATAGAAAATCAAAAATTAAAAATTAAAAATAATTTTAAATTGAAATAATTAAATTAACAAAGAATATAAATATTATATAATTTAAATTAGAAAATTAAATTTTATCATAAAAAGAAAATGAAAAAGGGCATTTGGGCCGACTAATTAAAATAGTCGGAAAAAAATAATTTTCAATAAAAAAAAAAACCAAGAAATTTTAAAACTATTTCCAAAAATATTAAACAAAAGGAAATTATGAAAATTAAATAAATAATATAAATATTATTGAAAATTTGAAAAACTAAATTAACAAAGAATATAATTAAAATTAAAAAAATTAAATTTTATCATAAGAAGAAAAGAATTAAAAATAATTTTAAATTGAAAATAGAATGAAAAAAAAGTTTATGTGCTGACTGGTTTTGTCAGAGGCGACTGTTCGGCCCGGCTGATTGTTAACAGTCGACTCAATCGACTATTTCTCGTCGAAAATGACGAGAAATCGTCATTTAAGAAACGAACTATTCCTGCCTGTTAAGGTGCAAAATTTAATGTCCCGAATTTTATATTCTTAATTCGGTTGATGTAGCCAATTTAAGAAACAAACTATGGAAATTCGGCCTATTTAAGGCTATAAAAGTACAAGCTATAAGTTATTCATAATCCCAATAATTTAAGACATTAAGTTTAAATAAATTGGATTACAAAAATCTCATGAATAACTGGGTTGCCACAATAATCATCTGCATGGTATTTCATGTAGGCAACCCGAGTTCGAATCACCATGCGGATGTTTTTATAAAGTATTTTATAAAACTATTTTTGAAAAATATATATAATAAACTCTTTATTGTTGCATATTAAGAACAATTATACCAAGTTAATTGGATGGAATGATTGTTTTATTAGTAAGCTTTCATAGAGATAAGTTATAATCATATGAATAGTTCATTTTCTTAATTCTTTTTGTTATGTAATTATTTTATAAAACTTTTTATAAGAATTATTTTTTATGGGATTAAAACTCTTTAAATTCCTAGTTAAAGACTCAATTTAACAAGATTAATGATAATATAACTCTCCCATATAGTTTTTCACTAAAAAAGGATGTTAAAAAAGAATAAAATTATTTTTTAACTACACCTCCCCTCAAATCCGAAACTACTCTTATTTTCTCTAAAAAAAAATATCTTTATGTTAAGTAAAGGATAAAAGAATAGCAAGGATATGAAGGAGAAATGCACATTTTGATCAAGGAAAATGATTTTCAAAAGAAAAAAGAACATAAGAGAGGAGCATATTTCTTCCGGTGTCGTTGGGAAGCAACAACCATCATCCAACTTTATACTTTCAAAAGCTTTTAAATGAAGGTAGGTAGAGGTGCAAGTATATATTTCGTTTTCAAATTATGATTTTTCTTTAAAAGTTTGAATGAATTGGTACATTCGGGTACGGTGTTTCGGCACTGCTATACTTTGAATGATCATTCTCCAGCTCTACGTGTTATGATAACACTATAGAAATTGGATTTTTCCAAAAATCCTTCTACGTGCGACGTTATGAATCTACAGTTTGAAATTTCTAATTTGATAACAAAATGCACCGATGATATTTATTGAGTTTCAAACTCAGGGGTTAATTTTGATTTGATATGCTTGGGGCATGGATGATGCAACATGCTATGAAGATGTCGGTGACTTAACGTTTTTAATTCGATTATGCAAAATTTATGTTTTTTTTAATTAGATTTCTATGAACATCATATGTGGAACTATTCTGAGAACATTTTATGAATAAGTTGTGTTTAAAATTAGTTATGTGTTATATAAATTAACTTACAAGTTACCATTCACCACAAAAGAAAGTGTTAGCAGTTTAGTGTTGCTGTCTTTTTTTTTCTAAATTTTTAGCTTTTGTCCTAGAATTCAAAAATTCATAACTCAATCGTTACTTGTAATTTTTTGACAAAATCAGTATCGTTCAATAGACTCATAGGTTAGCTACTAAATAAACTTGGAATCATGTCAATCCGATGTCGGTAGAATTTTATACGTTCCTTAAAGTAAATTGCATTGGGTAGTGTTGATATTTTCAGCGTTTGCCCTTGACTTTAAAAATTTGTAACTCAATCTTTACTTAGAATTTTTGGGCAAAAATAGTGGCATTTGACAGCCTCATGGATTAGCCACTAAATAAAATCAAAATCATGTTGATCCTACAGAAGCTGTGCTCGGTTACCTTCTAAATCGAGTCGCTACAGGATTTTGAAAAATATTTTAAGACCTCATATGTTACCGACAGAAGTTGATTTTTGGATATGTCATAATATAAAGAATTTCCTACTTTTCTATAAAATTTCATGATGTTTCGAGGTCGATAGATATGCAAACGAAGTGATTTTTAAAATTGCCACTGATTTAGAAAACAAAAGCAGCAAAATTTATTTTTCATTTTCTTTCTAGAATTTCACGTCAATAATGTGACTTTATTTGTATGAAATTATTAGATAATCCCTTAATATGAAATGATAAATAATTCTAGAATTAAATTCTTAAGTTAAATTTTTATGCTTTCCGCTAAAAGTATAGTTCATTATTTTATTAAGTCTACAGTTTACGGATAAAGTAATGTTAATCTAGCGACGTTTCGATCCAAGCGGTTCGGGACGTTACAGCATGGTATTAGAGTACACATTTAGTTTATTCTGTAGACTTAGTGTATTTTGTTTTATAAACAAATTCTTAACTACAAAGTGGGAAATTAAAAATGAGAAAAATGAAGTATTTAAGGCGTTCCCTGGCATCCCGCATCCATCAATCTACCTCATCATACGACCCAGGTATGTTTAACTAAGCAAAGTTCAAATTTTTGTTATAAAACGGTTATGATCCTACAATTATGTTTTCCATGTTTCGCTACATTTTACATTTTTTCTTTATGTATATCTTGTAGGCAAATATAAAAGTAATTGATAAAAAAGTGTGTTATTTTAAAAGACATGTATTGGGTTAGAACTGAAAGTTGTGGGTCGCAAGTGGCAAAGGAAAAACAAGATTCTAGAGAATGAATCATATTAGTCAATAGGAAATAGATATCCGAGCTTACCTAGATTTTGAGGTAGACGAACCTGTAGACTTTGACAATCATATACGAAGCGAGTGCTAACACCGAAAAAAAATCGTTATGATCAAGTTGAGAAATAACTTCCTATTTTTTAAGTATTCTAGTATTGGTAAATGAAGTTAATGAGAGATATTATATCTTATCTCAAAGGAAATGTCTTGAGAAAACCATAACAACTTGATAAGGGACCTCAGGCAATCGGTTCAAGATCTTAGCAGGCTGAATCAGAATCAAGATCCACCCATACCATCAGCTCCTATTACTTTTCCGACTAATCTTTCGATAGTTCGGGCATAAGCCCCCTACCTTCGATAGAACATCTTGTCCACTGGTAGTTGAGGAAGGAACGAATTTTTCAACTTATAGATTGCACTGATGCTGAAAAGGTCCAATGTGCAAAGTTTATGTTTTCTGGTGATGCAAGTCACTAGTGAGATTCGATGTCCCGAACTAGGACCCCAGAGTAGCAATTGGCGTTAACTTGGGAACAATTCAAGGAAGAAGCGAATTCCTTCAGCTCAAGTAGGGTAATATGTCCCTGAATGATTATGAACGAAAGTTTGATCAACTCTCAAGATTTGCTTCACACCTGGTTGACATAGAAATTAAGAAGATTCGAAGGTTCGAGCAAGGGGTAAACCCAGACATAACCATGATTCTTATGTTACATCATTTTATGTCGTATCGTCACGGTATTTGGTATCAAAAGGCTAATACAGAGCAACACAATCAATTGTTTGGCCAGCAGGATTAAGGGAAAATCGGGAAGAGAAAGTGGATTGGTCAAGATAAATGAAGGGCAAATGGCAAAATAAGAAAGCTAATATTGGACCTAGTGCCATTAAGGCCATAGTAGCTGCAGTAGCACCGTGCCCTAAGTGTGGTAAACCTCATCATGGTGAGTGCTTGTACGGGAGAAATACATGTTTTCAGTGTGGTAAGTTAGGACATATTGCTAAGATTGTCCAATATTTAATTAGAAGAAGGACGATAACAGTGACCAAAACAAAAAGGAGAAAGCACGAGTTTTTACAATAACTCGGAAGGATGCAAAGGAAAACTCAAACGTAATAGTAGGTATTTTACTGATATATAATACACCTGCTTATGTACTATTTGATTCGGTAGCTACTCATTGCTTTGTATCAACATTTTTCATTTCTAAATCTAATATTACTTGTGATAAGTTAGAGTGTACGCTAGAAGTTAGCATCCCCTCGGGCAGAATATTAAATACAAATCAGTTAGCTAAGTTGGTAAATCTTGAAATTGAGGGAAAACATTAGAAGCTAATTTGTATCTTATAGAGATGAAATACTTTGAAGTGATTTTGGGTAAGGATTGGTTGAGACTTAAGTATGTAACCATTCGTTGTAGAGAAAGAGAAGTGTCTTTTTAGAAACCAAGAGAAAAAACAATGTTCTTTCCCTTGAATAAAGACCAAACCCAATCTCCAACTGGTAGATACCTTGCAAGCCGAGAAAATGTTGAGAAAAGAAAAATCTCAAGGGTTTTTAGTTAACATCTCAGGAGAAAAACAAGCGACGATAAAGATTGAGGTTGTACCAGCAGTACAAGAATTTATAGATGTGTTTTTAGAAGATCTACCTAGTACCCCACTAGATAGACAAGTGGAGTTTACAATAGATATAGTTCGTGGAGCAGCACCAGTATCTAAAGCTCCATACAGAATGGCTCCAAAGGAAATTTAGGAGTTGAGAATTCAATTACAAGAATTGTTAGCTAATGACTTTATCCGACTAAGTGTATCTCCATGAGGCACACCAGTGTTATTTGTAAAGAAGAAAGTATGATGATGTGTATCGACTATCGGGAGTTGAACCAGTTGACCATCAAGAATAAGTATCATCTCCTGAGAATTAAGGATTTGTTTGATCAATTAAAAGGGGCTAAAAGTATTTTACAAGATCGACTTACGTTCTAGATATCATCAATTGAAGGTTAAGGCTAGTGATATACCTAAAATGGCTTTCAAAACTCGTTATGGACATTTCGAGTTCACAAATATGCCATTCGGATTTACGAATACTTCAGCAGTATTCATGGATTTAATGAATCATGTATTTCATCAGTATCTACATCAATTTGTCATAGTCTTCATTGATGATATTTTGAAATACTCCAAAAGTAAAGATCAACATGAGGAACATCTTAGAATAACGTTAGAAAAGTTATACGCTAAATTTAAAAAGTGCGAATTTTGGCTTGAGCTAGTTGGATTCCTCGGTTATGTAGTTACTGCCCAATGAATTGAAATAGATCCAGTAAAAGTGGAAGCGGTAACTAATTGGAAGACATCAACCAACGCTGGTGAAGTTTGAAGTTTTTTGGGATTGGTCGGGTACTATCGGAAATTTATAAAAGGATTCTCCAAAATAGCTGGACCAATGATGCAATTGATAATGAAAGGAGTAGAGTTTTAATGGATAGATAAGTGTAAGCAAAGCTTTTAGAAGCTAAAACAGTGATTGATTATAGCACCAGTGTTAACCATACCCGAAGGTTCAAAAGGGTTTGTTATATATAGTAATGCATCCAAACAAGGTTTGGGATATATGTTAATGCAACACGGAAAAATGATTGCCTATGCGTCAAGGCAATTGAAGCAACATGAGCAAAACTACCCAACCCATGATCTATAACTTGCGACGGTAGTTCATGCATTAAAGATATGGCGACATTATTTATATGGAGGAAAGTGCAACATTTACACGAATCATAAGAGTCTCAAATATTTCTTCACACAGAAGGAACTGAATATAAGATAGAAACGATAGTTGGAGCTAATAAAGGATTATGATTGCACAATTCATTACCATCCACGTAAGTCTAATGTTTTTGCCGATGCTATAAGTAGAAAGTCGATGGGACAGTTGGCATCATTACCTACTATTCAGATGGAGTTGATCAAAGACTTGGAAAATTTGCGAATTGAAGTAGTTACAACACCAGGCAAATTACCACTCGTTTAGCAACTTTGGTGGTTTGACATACTCTCAAAGATCGGATCATAGAAGCACAGGGTAAAGATCCATTTTTGCAGAAGATCGGGAAATACATTGGTACTGATAGGAGAAAGGATTTTGGAATAGCTTCGGATCGGGCACTGATGTTTAAAGGAAGAATTTGTATGCCTAAAGATGAAGTTTTAAGGAAGAAGATATTAGAATAGACTCATTTCACCCTGTACACCGCACATCCTAGTGGTACGAAAATGTATCAAGATCTTCGAGATACATTTTGGTGAAGGAATATAAAAATAAATATAGGCCTATTTATGCTAAAATTCATAGTGTGTCAACAAGTTAAAGCAGAATATCAAAAATCAGCAGGGTTGTTAACTCCATTGGAAATACCTGAATGGAAGTGGGAGAATATCGCAATGGACTTTATGGTAGGATTTCCGAAGTCAGTAAGAGGACATAATGATATATGGGTAATAATGGATCGTCTAACAAAGTCCGCTCATTTTCTTGTAAAAATGACATTTAGCCTAGATCAGTTGGCACAGTTGTACATTAGAAAGATTTTAAGATTGCATGGTGTCCCCGTCTCTGTTGTGTCTGATAGAGATATGAGATTTACATCTAAGTTTTGGAAGAGCTTACAAGGAATTATGAGAACGAAATTGAATCTCAGTACATCGTATCATTCTCAATCCGATGGCCAATCTGAAAGGACCATTCAAACTTTGGAAGATATGCTAAGAGCCTATTTTCTGGATCTAGGAGGCAATTGGGAATCGTATCTACCTTTGGTGGAATTTGCACATAATAATCGTTTTCAAGCACTATTGGAATGATATCGTATGAAGCTCTATGGTAGAAAATGTAGATCACATGTTCATTGGGATAAAGTCGGAGAAAAAAAAAGAGTTTTGGGACCAAAGATCATCGAAAGGAAAGTTGAAGCCATTGATAAGATCTGCACTAAGATAATGGTAGCGCAAGATAGATAAAAGAGCTATGCTGATACTAGAAGAATAGACTTGGAATTTGAAGTTGGAGAGAAAATTCTTCTAAAAAGTGTCACATATAAAGGGTGTACTTAGGTTAACTACGACCTCGTTATATTGGACCTTTCAAAATACTTGATAGGATCAGAAATGTGGCCTATTGATTGGCTTTGTCGCTCGAACTATCAGCGGTTTACAATGTATTTCATATATTGATGATCAGAAAGTATATGCATGATCCTGATCACGTGGTCAATTATCAATCCCTGGAAGTACAAAAAGATTTATTGTATGAGAAATTACCAATTAAAATACTGGACCGAAAGGTACATAAATTACGGAATAAGAAGATTCAACTAATCAAGGTGCAAAGGAGTAATCATGGAGTAGAAGAAGCCACTTGGGAAAGAGAAGAAGAAGTTAAAGATAAATACCCAACACTCTTTGCCAAATCATAAGGTAAATTTCGAGGACGAATTTTTGTTTAAGGTGTGAGGGATGTAATGTCCCAAATTTTATATTCTTAATTTGGTTGATATAAACCATTTAAGAAACAAACTATGAAAGCTTGGCCCATTTAATGTTATGAAAGTATAAGCCATAAGTTATTTACAAGCCTAATAATTTAAGACATTAAGTTTAAGTAAATTTGATTACAAAGATTTAATGAATAACTGGGTTGCCACAATTGTCATATGCATGGTATTTCATAGAGATAAGTTACAACTATATGAATAATTCATTTTCTTAATTTTTTTATTATGTAATTGTTTTATAAAACTTTTTATACAAATTATTTTTTATGGGATTAAAACTCTTTAAATTTGAATTTACTCTTATTTTCTCTCAAAAAAATATATTTATATTAAGTAAAGCTTAAAAGAATAGTAATGGTATAAAGGAGAAAGTACACACTTTAATTAAGAAAAAAGATTTTCAAAAGCAAGAAAAAAACATAAGAAGGGAACAAATTTCTAAAAGTTCCGACGCCGTCGGGAAGCAACAACAATCGTCCAACTTTATACTTTCAAATGCTTTTAAACGAAGGTAGGTAGAGATGCAAGTGTATATTTCATTTTCAAATTATGATTCTTCATTAAAAGTTTGAATGAATTGGTACCTCCGGGTACGATGATTCTACACTACAATAGTTTGAATGATCATTTTCCGACTCTACATGTTATGATAATGTTATAGAAATCGGATTTTGCCCAAAATCCCTCTACGTATGACGGTATGAATCTACAGTTAGAAATTTCTAATTTGATAACGAAATGCACTGATGATATCTATTGAGTTTCAAACTCATGGGTTAATTCCCCTCTTACAAGTTGATTTGATATGCTTGGGGCATGGATGATGCAACATGCTATGGAGATGTCAGTGACTTAACGTTTTTAATTTGATTATGCAACATTTATGTGTTTTTTTATTAGATTTCCCTGAACATCATATGTGGAACTATTCTAAAAATATTTTATGTTCAAAAGTAGTTATATGTTATAAAAATTAACTTACAAGTCACCATTTACCACAAAAGAAAGTGTTAGCAATTTAGTGTTGATGTTTTTTTTCCTAAATTTTCAGCTTCTGCCCTGAAATTCAAAAATCCATAACGCAATCGTTACTTGGAATTTTTCGACAAAATCAGTGGAGTTTGATAGCATCATAGTTTAGCTATTAAATAAACTTAAAACCATGTCAATCCGATGCCGGTAGAAGTTTATATGTTCCTTAAAGTAAACTGCACTGGGTAGTGTTGCTGTTTTCAGCTTTTGCCCTTGATTTTAAAATTTTGTAACTCAAATGTTACTTAGAATCTTTGGACAAAACTAGTGGCATTTGATAGCTTCATGGATTAGCTACTGAATAAAGTCGAAACCATGTCGATCCGATGTCTGTAAAATGTTATATGTCATCTTAAGTAAACAGCGTTGGGTGACCTTCTAAATCGAGTCGATGCGGGGTTTTGAAAAATATTTTAATACCTCATATGTTGTCGACAGAAGCTGATTTCTGGATATGTCATAATATAAAGAATTTCCTACTTTACTATAAAATTTCATGAAGTTTCGAGGTCGATAGATATGCAAACAAATTTATATTTGAAATTGCCACTGAGATGGAAAACAAAAGCAGTAATATTTATTTTCATTTTCTTCCTAGAATTTCACGTCAATAATGTGACTTTATTTGTAAGAAGTTATTAGATTATCCATTAATACGACGTGATGTTATTTAGAATTAAATTATTAAATTTTTATGCTTTCCGCTAAAAGTATAGTTAATTATTTTATTAAGTCTACGGTCTAATAAAGTTAATTTGATGACGTTTCGATCCATGAGGGTCGGGGCATTACACAAAAAAAAAAGTGCCTAAATCTCTACTACACCCAATGATCTACCCAAATAATGAAGAATAAACATTATACATAACAACAAATGAAAAATAAATCTCATAATTCCAAAATAAACTAACATTGTTGAAGATAATGGCCGATGTGTGGTGGTCGGCATTGGGTTTGACTGCAAGGGTGCTTTTTCGACTGGATCCCGACTATGCATTGTGTGCGTGATTTTCAATTTCTTTTTCCTTCTCTCTCCGGTTGTAACTATTGGTAAGGAAGATATTTTTGGGTTTTGGTATTTAACTTATCATATTATACAGTAACTTTTTTTTTTAAGTGGTCAAAGGCTAATATGGAAATATGGTCAATGAGCCATTTCCTTTTATTTCCTCCAACATAAAAGGGCTTAGTTTTCGTTCTTGTACAAAATTTTGGCTAAAGAAGAAAACAGAGCACTTACCCGATTGAGCTAATTTTTGTCAAATGCTCCACCACCGAAAAATAATTGCCCCCATCTTTCATTCAATCTGGTGGCAAATTCTTTTAGGTTGCTATCACCCATTTTTAGTTCAACTTCTTTTTACTTTTCTGTTTTCATATAGAAAATCTTCACTCTTTCTGGTGGCTAAAGGGTCGAGTAGCTCGGCTGCTCAGCTCGTCAAAGCTTGATCCATGGATGGCTTGGGATTATTTCGGAATGAGCCCGATCCTAAGCCAAGTCGAGATCGGGGTTCTCCAGTCTCGTTGAGCTCGCGAATGGCTAGTCTTGTAAAAAATGTGAAGAAAAAAGTGAAAAAAATTAAAAAAAAATTATACAATTAAAAAAAAAAAATGAGCTCATGGGCTCGGCTTGTGCACTCATGAGCTCATGGGCCGAGCCTAACTCAAGCTCAGATCGTGCTCGAATGAGCTTGAGCTTGGCTCGTCACCTGAGCGTTGCAACTACTAACTCTTTCCAGTGCCTTTTTGTTTCTTCTTTTGGTGGCTAGCTATCACATGGACGAATTCTTGGTAAAATATTTAGCCAAATTTTCGCCTATGATAGCACTTAGGTTCAACTCAATCAACCCACGAATTTGCACAATGTACACAAAGAATGATAAAGACAGCAATGTAAAGGAATACAAAATTTACGAGGTAAACACCAACTTGTTTATCACTCCACAATAATACAAGAACACGAAGGAATACTGAAGGAACACTACAACACTTTGTGTCTCATCGGTCCAACCTTCAAAATATATAAGCCAAAATTCGTGTGCAGTCAACACCCTTAATCGCCAAAAGGATAAACCAACACACTAGGTCTAAAATTACTAAAAAAAACTGTCTCCTACAACATTTCCCAGCAACTGCACATACTTTCCACCTGTATGGACCTCGAAAACTGCCAAACATGTGTCAAACATGCTTGATTTGGACACCCGAATTTGTGGATTAGAGAACACTAACAGTAATATGGATACGTCCATTATAATTCACATTTCACTCTTTTCTTATAAATCACGCATTCTCTAAATAAATAATATCATATGTAATCTCAAAAAAGTTTCTTCCTTTTTAACCACATTTTTAAAAAAAGCAACTATTAACATTGTGTTTGGCACCCATTTTTTTTTCCTTAATTATAACCACACATTTTTCAAATAAAATAATATTACACACAAGTTTTAACTTTTCATTACTGTCAACCACGCATTCTTCCATCAATCACTATTCCAAAATTTATAATAAACTCAAAATGGGTGCCAAACATAAGATAAATTTCAAATAATATGAGCCAAACAGGGGTTAAAAATTGATTAGTTTTCAACTTAAAAAATATTAAACTTATCCATTGTTTATTGGTGGATAGATGATAGATATGGAACGAATGCAAGAGAGAGAGAGAGAGTGGATTACTAGAAAAATAAAAATCACGTCCTTTTAAAGAAAATATTTTCCTTATTTACAAGTAAAATATGGTCACGTAACCAAAAGTAGGAAAATGAAAAAAAAAAAAAAAAAAAAAATTATCAATCAAGCACAAAAATAGGAAATTGGGTGAAACAAAAAATATTTTCCATGAAAAATATTGACAATCAAACACAACCTAAATATTTAATTGTTCCAAAAAAGAATGTTTAATTTAGAGTTAATTTCACATATGATCACTCGACTTGCAAATAAATTAAAATTCTTTTCCTACTAATTTAGTTGTTGAAGTTTATTTGTAATAATTCAAAATAGGCCAAATAATACTATCTAACACTATATGTGCTATAATACCAGTTTGAGGAACGTTAAGTGATGAGCCCAATAAAAAATAAGATTTAAGTAATTTATTCAATTTTATATTTCATTTAATATCACAACTTAAACTCATGTTTTAACACTAGTAATACTAAATAGAATTAGCCAAATAGATCACTCTATGACAACTTGTCCAATGTTTCTGTTATTTAATAACAACCTCGACAAATTATATGCTATTTAATTCGTGATTTTATCTTTGGTCACTAAAGTTAAAGCAAAATTTCAAATTCGTTATTAAAGTATTGTTTAAAATTAAAATTAATTAAATTAAATCATTAAATAATAAAAAAATATAGAGACGATATAACAAGAATTAAAAAATTTCGTAATATAAAAAGAAATGTAAAATAGGAATAATGAAAAACTTCAAAAATTACACCAAATGACACTATTCATTGCATTAAATTGGGAGTGGATTGAATTGAATTTTTGCATCAAATTGGTGAAAACTATTGAAGATGTCCGTTTGATAGCCTAAAAAATGGGTGAAAAAGAAAAATATTTTCTAACCTTAGCCAATTAAAGGTGTTTGATAGCACAAATTTTTCTGATAAAATGTTTTCCACCTTTTTCTAATTACAATCCTTTGATGCACAAAATCTTGATTTTATTTTCTCACCTATTTGTTTTTATTTTATTTTTTTGTGCAATGAAAATAAATTCTAGATACAATGGTAAAAAAAAAAAAAAAAATCACTTTTATTGACAACTTCTATACAAAACAAAGTTAAACGAATGATATTCGGTAATTTATTTTTTTTCAACTTTTTTTATTTTTTATTTTTTTGCAATTGGAACAAATTTTAGACCCAATAGTAGAAAAAATTAACACTTTTAATGGACAAATTTCATAAAAAACGAAGTCAATTGGACACCAAACTTTTAACATTTTCCATAGAAAATTATACAAATCAAATACAATGAATTACAATTCTCAGTAAAACATTTTCTAGGAAATCAATTCCAGGTAAAACATTTTCTTTCCACCCTTGCAATCAAACGAATCCTTAATGAAATTGCATATTGAGTGAGTGGAAAGCAATCTTTCTTTAACCTTATTTTACCCAAGAAGCTCATATTACCCAAACCCATTTCACACACAGGATTCGTGATGGACACTACTCCACATTTTTACGTACCTGTTAAGCAACATTGGACTTAAAATCAACGAAAAAAAGTAGGATTTAGCACAATACATAGAAAGAAAAGCCATCTACTTACTTTAATATAAAGGAATTACGCATTATATGAATTGTGGACTTTACATTCATAAAGCAACAATCATACACTAAAAACTAACACGATTCTATGAAATAGACATCTCTTTTAATTTAATTCATAGTGGGATTAAAGATAAAAACAGAACTTAGGAAGGAAGTAATGCCTTGACAAAGTGGAAACCAAATCTTCTCTTTACAATCCACAGTGTAATGCTTTCTAACTTTGACATATCTGCAATTTTGTTCCAAAAAGTCATTAAGTACATTCTCATTTGAGTGCCAAAAAGATACACATGTTTGGCAGAGAAAGATTGTGTAACATTTGATGGTATTGAAGAAGCAAGAGAAACTAATATCTGTTTATTATTTTATCCAACCTTATTCAATACTGTGTATTAGATATGCACTAATTGAGATGCAGATATGTACTATTTCAATCTATTGAACTTTGTTAACTTGTCCAACCCAAATGACATGAACGTATGGAAATCATCAATCCTAATCAAGTTACTCGGTACAGCTTCATTGAGGGTCCGTTTGACAAGGTTTTTGAAAAGTCGAAAACTGCATCTGAAACTAAGAAGCTGATTTTGGATCCCTTTGACTAATTTTTTTAAGAGTTATTAGAGAAAGCTATAACTTCAGAAAGGTCTACACATAAGCAAATGTAGAAACCCTACCAAATGAGTCATATTTTGTCCAACTAAAAAATGGCTCAGCATTATATCCCATCGTCGCAGCCTAATTTTCACCTACCTACACTTGATCGACCTATAATGCACGAGAATACGCTAATAAAGTCACAAAGGTAACAAAATACAAACCCAAACACAGAACAAAGTAGTTACCACGGGACAAACCATACCTTTTATTTTACTAAAAAAACAAAGAAACTCTCAGCTAAGGGCCAGTCTTAGTTTGTCTAGGTAGCCAACGGAAATGAATGGAGTGACTTGATTGATACTAAATTACAATTTCAATATCCCGATTACCAAAATAATGAATTAAAGTGACCCAATTAAGATAATCGGTATTTTTTACCCACCAAGTTTTATAAACTTTTCAACTGGTCAAACTTCAAATTTATTGACACATTTTATGGATCAACAACTTTTATCAACTATTTAACCACACGCTTCATCGTCTTTTATCAAAATCTCTACACTTTTTTATAAAAATAAAAAAACTGTCAAACAAAATTCAAGAAATTAGTTTGCGTTACAAAATAATACTAACCTCATCCACCAAACTTGTGAGTATGAGTCTTTTTCTTCAAAGTTGATTTGGCAAACAACAAGCAAGCAATTCCCAGGCCTAGTCCCACAATTCCTCCAAGAACAATAGCCACTGTCTTCTGTGTATTCTTACTTGTCCCCACACTCCCTACACCAATCACATAGATTAAAACTTCAACATATTTTTGGGAAAAAATATAAACAGACACATTCATATACTCGGCAGAACATGTGAGACCATGGTCGGGTTCATCAAAATTAACATGACATGGGGTAGTTGCCAAGAATTCACTTGCTTTAGATCTTTCGAAAATCTAGCAATGAACGAAATGGAATATGATTTATATAATTGTCTCCAAATTCATCGAGAACAATTTAGTTGGACTGTTTGACATGAATTTTGAAAAGTGAAAGGAGTTTTTGAGTTGGACACGTTTGGCTAATTTTATAAAAGCAGCCATCTAATGTATCGAGTTTTTAGTAGAGATAGTTTGTGTCGGTTCAAACAAAGTCTGCAGTGTAATTTTCTTTAATATTTTACCTGATGAAAATGAAGGGCTGGTATTGGCAGGAACTCCACTGGGATAATAAGTGTAGCTAATATAGCATTCTTGAAGATAAATTTGGGCAGAAATTGAGGTCCCACATTCAGATTTAGCTTTGTCAATTGCATTTTTCACACAGTTCACACAGTCCCCACTGCTTAAATCACCCTCACATTGGCCCAGCACATACACCGACTCATATTCACCAGCATAAAATTCACTATTTCCACTCCCCACACCTTTTACTATTTCCCCTAAGGCGGAGTTCAACCTGTCATCAAACCCGGCGCCACTCGCCTGAGTGGAACCGCAAACCTTGTACAGCAACTCGGTCGCGTTCACTTGCCTAAACCCAGCAATCTCGTATCTCAAATAACACCCGTTTAGCTGGATTCTAGAAGCAATGGAGTGGCCACAAAGCTTTTCGGACATTTCCGGGGCCTTTTTCACGCAGTTCACACAGTCAGAATTTGAGAGGTCGCCTCTGCATTGGAAGAGCCCATTAATGGCGGATGGGCCGTCTCCGGCGGTTGTTTTGTAGAATTTTGCAGTGGAAGCTTGAGAAATTAATGTGTCGAAGAGATTTCGAAGTGTTTGCTTGTAAATCCCATTGAAATCCTGGAAATCTTGATTCGCACAGCCTTTGTAAACTAAATCGGTGTAATCTGAAGAGGACTCAACAGTTGAAACAACAGCCAGAATCAGTAGAATCAGAAGAAGAAGAAGAGATTGAAATGGTCTCATTTCAGGATTTTCGAATATTTGCTAGCTTCAATTTCAAACCATTTGAATGAATTTTTATGGGATTTTTGACTTTTGGTGGGTTTTAGAGATTTTGATTACTATGGCTTGGCTAAGAAGAGAAAATAGTGTATCGGTGTGAAATTTGTTGGGGGTGGGCGCTTTCCCATGAAGTACCTTGCTCTGTGCAGCTAGCAAAATGTACAGATTGTACTAACAATTTTTTTACTAACAGTGTTTGGGCAAGCTCAAAATTACTAGAATTACTTATAAGTGAAGTTTGGCATTTTTAAAAGCAAAAGTTACTTGTTTTTTCATAAACAAATGTAAGAATCATTTTCAAAATTAACCTCGGAAATTTAAGGGTATGTTCTCTTTATCATTTTCAAATTTTTTTTTGTTTTCGATTTTTCAAAACAATAAAAAAGTGTTCTCTTTCCCATTTTCGAAAATGCGTTTTGAAAAACAAGTTAAAAATTTACAAAGAAAACTCACAACGACAAATTTATCGTTTTGAATGTTTTCAGTTATAATCAAGCCAAAATTTTCAAAACGAATTTTGGACGTTTTCAAAATGCCAAAAATAATACATTTTCAACAATCTCAAAATAGAATCTCACTCTCAAAACACAAAACTCAAAACACAAAACTGAAATATAAAGAGAACAACTCCTAATTTACTTATAAGTAAAACTTCTTAACCAAATGGAATAGAAATTTTTGTTTTCCTTTTGTATGTGAAATTACTATTAAGTACCTTGCTCTCTGCAGCTGGCAAAATGTACACAACGACGAATGTACTGCTGGCTACTGATAGTTATTGATTAATCGTGTTTGGGCAAGGTTTAAAGTGACTAAATTCACTTATAAGTGTAGTTATAGTTACGTAAAGACAGTAAGAGGCTGACATATTTGCAAGCCATTCATTATCCAAATACTACCTGCTCCAAAACGGTTTGCCAACTTTACAATTATCCCCAATCTTCATCACCAACACATTTGGATTTGGTAAAAAAAAAAAAAAGATTTCTCACTTTCAGCTGCAATTACAACAAACACAGCCACCACTACCGCTTTTCCAGCCCCTTCTCTCGTGCTTCACCCAACTCCGGGACCTGTCGTTTGTTTCACAAATTTGCCAATTTCTCTTGGGTTTCAAGTTGAATATGTTCTCTCCTAGAGCAGGGGCGGATCTAGACTATTAAGTCAGCTAGGGCGATCGCTGATGGCGCAATAATAAAATTGTTTATTAATATTTAATTAAATAATGTTAAAAAAATTTCAATCAATATATAAATGCACTCAAACGTGAAAAATGCATATAAATTTGAAAATATAATCCAATTTTAATATAAAATAATAAGAAAAAAAAAATACAAATTTACAATCAAGTTTTAAATTTTTTACGAATTTAAACGAAACATTTTATACGTAAAACATGATTAAATGATAAAGATAAGCTCCGAGTTTAGGCGAATGTTATGCAAACTTTTGAAAATAATGATTTTTAAAACTAAAATTATTTTTCACCACAAAAGAAAAACTATTTTTCGAACTTTTAAAAGAATAAAGAACAATACTTAAATTGTCCAAATTTGAATTTTATAAAATAAATTAATAAAACCTAATAATAAAAAATATATATATCATAGATTAATAATTTGAGTCGATAAAATTTTTTAAAGAAATTATTTCGAAAACGAATACTAATAATACTTATTTTTTAGTTATTATTTATTGTAATGCAAAACTAAACAAAAAGTAGAAAAATAAAGAATTGAACCCCAAACCTCTAGTGCACAAAAAAAACCCCTTTACCATATGAGTTACCATTTTTTTTCTTGAACATTGGTTCAATTATCAATTAATATGTATCATTATTTACCGTTTAGAAAAATTAAAAGAGGAAATGATGTTGAAGGGATTCGAACCCAAGTATCCTACATGGAAAGACATCCTCTCTCCAATTGATCTATAGATCATTTTGATAACAATTGTACAATAATTTATATATATAATTATTTTTCATAAATCTTATTTAATTTCTTTCCCCCGGCGGACCCAGCACGGGCGGCCGCCCCGGCTCGTCGGGTGCTGGGTCCGCCCCTGTCCTAGAGCTGTAATTGCAACAAGCCACATCCACCATCTCCTTATTTTTTTAGGTAAAAATTGGATCAACTGCCAGCCCCTTATCCTCATTCTCCCGTGCTGCAACCTGACTCCCAGACTTGCCGTTTGTTTAACAGATTTGTCAATATTTCTTGGGTTTGAAGTTGAAGCTCGCCGACCACAATTGAGGACTTCGTCATGCACCCTACTTTCAAATAAGTTATTCGGTTTGTGTATTTCCTTACTCTGTAAATGAAAAATGTTCCGCCTTTAACGACACGTCAAGCACTTTTTTTTTGTTCATCCAGTTACCATTTACGGAAGTGACCACACCGTGAGAGGTTTTACCCATTGTACCACCACTGTGAATTAGTCTTTACTTGGACCCCATCACTTTCACACAGGGTTGGTTCTGGGCCGAGGCGGATGAGGCCGATGCCTCGGGCCCAAAACTGGAGGGGGCCTCATTTTTTGGCCCCCTTTTTTTTTTGTTTTTTTTATGAGGCCTAGCCCAACACTGCTAGAGGGCATATCAATTTTGGACCATTTCGTTTTTTTTTTTTAAATATTTTTATTAACCTAAACTAAAGAACATCACAGATTCAATTTCATTGTTTCAACCATTCCGTCGACGTCTTCTTCCCGCTCGCTCTCAACTCTCACTCTCAAGTATCAACTGTCCAAAAATCCACCAAACACCAATCCAACCGTTCTTCCTTCCTTTCCCTTCCGGCGATCGGCTTTCCCTAATTTCTACTTACCTTACAGCGTCGTCCGTCCATCCGCCCGTGATTGCCGACTACGATTTGCGCTTCGGCCATTTCCTACTCCTTGTTTGCTTTCTGCTGCCTGCTGGTAGTGCCATAGGCGGTAGGTACCTTGCCTCTTAATTCTTAATTTCTTATGTATAAATTTTGTCTATGTATTGATTAGGGTTTAACATTTGATGCGCATTTTCCATGTTAATTTCAGATATCTTTGGACTTTGATTCACCCAATTTCAAGAAAAGAAGAATGTTTTTTCTTTGAATCCCTCTTCACCACACGGTCCACACTTCAAGGCTCAAGCAAGGGGCTTCGATTCGAGTAACTGGAAAGTGCGTATTTTTCTAATTTTATCTGTAAATTGTAATGTGTCAATTTATTGCTTTCGGTTTTTACCTTCACTTATAGTAAATTAGCAGTGATTCATATGTTGGAAAATGAAAGATAGGATGCCGAGATTTTTTTGTTTGTTCTGTGTTGAAACATTAAGGCTATATAGTCTGTTCTATTGAAGGAAAAGCAAGGGAGTAATTCGAGCATGTTTTGCTTTTGATAAGATAAAAATGTTCTCATAAGTTATAAATAAACAAGTTTTTAAAATAATTTCTTTTATTGATGAGAATTAGAAATAAGTTACTTATTTTACTGAAAGTACGACCACAAATAGCTTATCTAAACATATTTGGAAATGGCGTGATTCCACAATTTCAGGCTTGTGACTTTAGAACTGAGATGCAACGCTGGAATAAGGTGTGATTCCACAATTTTCGTGATTTTCTACTTCTCAAGTAAGCAATAACTTGCTCTAACTTGTTATTGAAAATGTTTGAAGCCTTGTCGGCTTAAATAATTGTGGTCTGGTCGGCTTATATGATATTAGATTGTAGCGTGTATGATCAATTGCACAGACGCACGTAGTCACTGTATTGAATACTTTAATTGTGATGAGATGATTGAGATATTTCGTAATTGTCTTTTAGGCTAATTATTGGGTATTATATATATACTCATACGACATGCCTCCTAAATATGAGTCTGGAGCTATGAAGAGAAAAATGAAAAAAAATGATCTTGGGGTGGGGTGGGTGGCCAATTTTGGGAGTTTGCCTCGAGCCCCTGAAATCACAGGACCGACCCTACTTTCACATTTCATACACAGGCGAGAAGACTGCCTCTTCAACCCATTCTCCGGAAAATGGATCCATTCAATCCACAGGTACCATACACGAATAGGGGCCCGACATTTTTTCGTTTGGTTTTTTTTTTGTTCCTTCTGTTTCAGCTGCTTGAACAACCATTTCTCTATCTCGCAGATTGGTAGCATTCACCAGCCTGGTTCTATCGTCGCTATTGATGATTGCTCGATGGCTGAAGCCTCCAAAAAATATACAAGATGGAGAGATGCAGAGAGACGAACTTTCATTGCACCCTGTGAAAGCGCAATTGCTAAAGGCCATCGTCATGGCAAGTGTTTCATGAAAGCTGGCTGGGATCGTGTCGTCGCATTGTTCAACTCCATATTCGACCACAATTGGAGCAAAATCCAACTTCGCAACCACTAAGATGCAATGCGTCGGGAGCACAAATGGCTCACCAAACTGCTGTCATGTACGTAGGTCGAGTACAACCCATCTGATGGTCGAATTGTTGCATCAGAGGAATGGTGGAACAAAGAAATTAAGGTAATTTCACTGACTTGCTGTGCTACTTCAAATTCGGAACTACGCACGAATTTTTTTGGGGTAATTGGGAGTTACCTTCGATAGTTTATTACTTGTCATGGGTAGCATGAGTTTCCTCCGCATGTACCTCATATCCACTTGTTAAGAATTATCTTGCACTTTTGAATTTTAAGTTAATGGTGGTGGTCAAATTGTTCGGAATCCTTACACTTCAAAATGAATGAAATCGAGGACCATGTTTTGAGAATTTGAACATTGTGTCTATTGGTATTGCAGGAAAACAATGACTGTAAGGACTTCAAGGACAAAGATATCAATGAGATATACACCCGTCTTGCAAGAACGTTTAACTACAAACACTCGTTCTGCGGGGAACATTATTGAATATGCATTTGGTGTGGGAAGCAAATATGGCAAATCCTCGATCGTATGTCCAACTATTCGTTTCGCACTCAAGTTGCTTTGTTGTCGCAACGATGGGTATTCATAATTTTTCACGTTGTTCTAGACTGGTGGACGAGGCGTTTCATACAGTAGAAACGGATGAGGATGCTTTCGGGTTGGAGCTACCAATCGATGAGGACGAAATGTATGCTGAAATGAACGCTCCAGAAATGCAGCGAAGTGATTGGGATAGACTTCGCGATTATATGGCACAACAACAGTGAAAATGTACTTTTTTAATTGGGAGTCTTCTTCGATGCAAAACTGGAGCCTTATTCTCACGAGGGAAAGTCGATCGATTTATTTGTTGCTTGTAGTATCATTCATTACGAACTGTGTGTCAAATATGGGATTTATTGTTACAAGTTTTTAAATTCACTTTTAAAAAAAAAGAACTGTTTTAATAATTTGGCAAAGACGGAAAATTGTATTTTAAATTTCAACTGCAAATGAAATCAATTTCCATTGTTAACGAAATGCATCCTGTGTACAAGAATATAATCAAATAATTGTGATGTAACAATTGTCATAGGGGCAAAAATGGAATGAAGGAATAGAAGTCAAATGAATTGCAGGTCATTCATTGGCGCCAGTGTTATGATTTGACAGAAATAATGTATAACGTTCCATTTTCGTCTAATTCAACCAAAAAAAAAAAATGTGGCCCAGGCTAAATATTCTAATTTTTATTTTGTTTTTTTCTAAGAAATTTGAATAATATTTGAAAATAAAAATATAAAGATAAATAAAACGAGAAGATGGGACAATAAAGTAACTTCCTTATTTTCAAAATTACATATATATATATATTTTTTTTTTTGACGTAGGAACCAATAGCCGCTATCCGTGAATGCGTACTGAGTAAATCTCCCTCCATATGTAGTAGTCCGCAAACCACACTAGAGAGATAAATCGTACTAGGCAAGCCCGGTGTGACAGGCTCGACCGAGTAAGCGTCGACAGAGGATTCGAACTCGTGACCTTCGATCTCCGCGTTTACACCTCCACCAACTCGACCACCCAGAATGGGTTAAAAATTACATATTTTACACGTAAGTAAGCTTGCTTATAGGTAGATTTGTAAGTGTGCCAAACATGCAACAATTTTCAATTAATTTATATATCACTTGGTAATTTTAAAAAAAAAAATTTGAAATTTTTTTAACAAAAACGAAGCATATCTCTCGATTAATTAATTAACTTTGATGAAAATTAAGTGGATTTTTATTATGTTGATTAATTGACGAGAGAATGTACATATATGATATATGAGGAGGTGTCCACTAGTGAGAAAAGACAAGTGGTTTTAGATCTGCAAAAAGAGGGTATTTAATTAAATTAAAATTTAATTAAAGGTTTGACTAACAAACGCGTTAGGTATTATTTGACTATGATAACTTAATTTAGAAAAACACAATTTCTTTCGGGCCTTTACGAACTGAAGATATTTTACCTAATTTCTCGACAATGATTTAATTTTCATTGATGAGCAAGATAGATTTGGAGTAGGGGTCTGTCGATATTAATTTACATTATTTACTTCCTTTCAAATTATTAGGCGACTTAATTGATAGGTGGTTATAATTTCTAAATAAATATGCATCCAACTTTCGAATTAAAGTTCGAAGTACTCAATTATTAGTATCACATGTTTACTATACTAAATAAGATATGAATCAATTACAGAATTTGTTGACCTTGAAAAATATAACGTCAACGTGGACAATAGATGTTGGGCTCACTCATGCCAACATAAGTAAATTTTAGCGTGTTTCGACATGTAGGAAAAGAGTAACACATGAGTGCGGAAGATGCTTTACGGTGCGAAACAAAAATTTTCAAACACCAATGATAATGACTAAAGGGACTGTGCTAAGAAACAATCTCCAACCAATATATAAATAACCTAATCTCCAATCTAGCAATAATATATCAAGCGACAATGTATATTGAGAATGCTCTTATATATGACCGTTGGATTAGAACCACGTGGTCTCATCCCCTTGACCGAAACCTCACATCACAGTTTATCATACATTAAATATATTGACAATGGGTCAACTGCCATATACAATATGCTAACACGCCTGACATTCTTTATCACATACATTATATCAATCATTTCTAAAGATTGGATGCAAATCTTGCAAGAGACAACTTCAGCTTTAAAGACCTCGGATGAACTAACGACTTTGTGTTGGTGGTTTTTGATGCGAAGAGCCTTGGCAAAACATGAGCTTCAATATACTGTTTTCGGCCATTTAGGCGGTGCTTCGGCACAATAGCTTTAGCTATTCATTTGATCTTTTTACATTTGACCAATTGACTCTTTGTTGACTTTTCTTTCCACGTGGATTGCTACGTGCTGTTTTGACTTGAGTCTTAGTGGCAATGCGTAACAATAGTCCTCCAAGTCTAAAATGATAATTTATGTAGTGCTTGAACTTGTATGTACAAAATTTTTGTTAGCGGGTGGTTTTTACCATACCACAATAGTCCTCCAAGTCTAAATATGAATATTTATATTATAGTTATAATTTAAATATACTTGACTTGCATGAATTACCTATTGGTGTTGTTCGAAACTATTTTATCCGAAGTGGCTTTATACATCTGAAGCCTTACCTGAATTGGTTGAGGTGGAGGGACTATGTCACTTGCTGAGGCTCAATTCACTAATTACGAGGAGACAAGTTTTTAAGACGTTTGGGGAACACAAGGCGTTTTCATTATTTCAAATGATTTGCTATTTTTGTATGTTTTCGAGAAAAAAAAAAACAACTGAAGCGGTTCATCTTCCCATACACGCAACCTCACCACATTTAATGTGCAATGAGGCAATAATGGTTGTTGTGCGCACGTCTTGCAAAGTTTTGAGCGCATAATAACACGTGACGAAGACGCTCTAATCTGGGTTGTGGAAGATGAACAGGTAGACATAATGAGTGGCTCAGATTTAAATCTCAAATGGACAGTTAGATGATCCGGATCGAAATTCAACAACCGGGGTTCAAAGCATCCGCCTATAAAAGGCAACTATTTGGGGGCAAAAAATCACTTTGCCATTCACACAATCAGTATTCGTATTCTCCAAACTCTTATCATTTTCTTTCTTGCAAAATCTCTACTTGTTGTAATACTTCTGGCCAATAAGTATATATACCAGACTTTCTACCTTTAATTACTGTAAAGAAGCTAAAATTTATGCTTTCTATTTGATTATGAATATGTCTAAAATGATTGGCTAAGGCATGAATGCTGTCTAATTTTTGTTTAGAGTCACGTGCCATCCAAAGATTATCTAGTAGACAACGCTCCATTTTTTATAGTCCTTCTAAATTATTTCCTTTGAATCGGATAATTATATTTTCAAACATTGGGATTATATTTTGGGAATGTCACTTATTTACTTAAATTATCAATCAAAATATTATATTTTCCGTTTATGTGTTCTATATTAATTTTATAGTTATTTAATATCTCATACAACTTTTACCATCATTTATGTATAATTTTATCAAAATTTGTCTTTTTAATAAATTTTACCATAGCCTCACAGTCTGTTCTAATTGTAAATTCAGTATTTAAAAATAATTTAAAGTTTTCTATACTATGTATAATCGCCATTATTTCATAATCTAAACTAGTCAAATATTTTCCTTTTTATCTTATATTTTCCACTAGCATATCTACAAATCTTCTCTTCTTTTTTATCTCTATATTTATTAGGTTTGGAATATAAAACTCCTCACCATCCTAGTTCACATCCATCTGTTTTTATTATTTTATATGCACTATCTAATGGTAATTCTATGGTGGTAAATTTTTAACTTTTTCTTTTATTTTCTTAACTAGTTCTATATCTGACTGATTAAAATATTTTTGTCTTTTACTAGATATATAATGATCCTACTTTCTTTCCTAAGTCTTTAATAAAATGTCTAGCATAATTTAAAATTCCTAAAAAGGCTTGTAATTTTTTAGTTTCTTCTATTTTGTCAGGGAACTGTATAATTGTTTGTACTATATGTGGTTGCAATTGGATTTTTCCGTCTCCTAAAATTATTCCTTAAAATTCAATTTTTGTTTATTTATTTTCATTTTCTTTTTACTTATAATTAAACTGTTTTCTATAAATTTATTTAAAACTATTTTTTAGATGTTGCATATGTTCTTTCTGATTTTTACTATGTACTAAGATATCATCTATATGTACGCAAATAAAAAAAAAGAATTAAAAATACTATCCATCTTTCTTTGAAAAATAGAAGGTGCATTCTTTAATCCAAAAGACATAACTAACCATTCAAAATGTCCTAGTGATGTAGTAAAAGATGTCTAAGGAATATAATCTTTTGCCATTTTTATTTGCCAGAATCCAAATTTAGAATTAAATTTCGAAAATATTTTACTATTTTGTATTTTATTTATTAATATGTCTTTATCTGGTATCTTATATCTATCTTCTACAGTATTATCATTTAATCTTTTGTAGTTCATAATCATTCTTACTTACCTCTTTTAATTTCACTATAATTTCTAACCATAAAAGCTGCAAATCTATGTTGACTACTTGATGGTCTTATTACCTTTAAATCTAATAACTCTTTAATATGTATATTAAATTCATCTATATCTTGATTTGTGTGTTTAATTTCTGTCATTCTTATTTTTATATTTTTGTTTATAATTTCTAATTTAGCTTCAATTTTATCTTTATCCCAATGTTTTACAGGGTCTTCTCCTATAATCTGTATTTTTTCAGCTAATTCTAAAATTCCATCTATACTATCTACCTTAGATAATGTTTTAATGAAAATTATTAATTCTTTGGTTCTTGGTATGAAGTCAGTCTTTAACATTTCTAAAGATGAATATTCCAAACTTTCTAGATTACCTAAATTTTCATCTTCTGGTTCTATGTGTGGTTCTGTTTGTGAATTATTAGGAAGCATAGAATTAGACATGAATAATAAAGGTGGAATAGTATATTTACACCTGATTATTTAGTTAGAACAAATTTTTTTTACAAATATATTAAAATAGGAATAAAAACTAAAGGATATCAAATGAAAAAAGATGAAGATAATTTATTAATTTGCACAGGATTTATAAGGAGACTTAGTGAAAATAGCACTACCAACTATAAATTAGAAAATAATCAAATAATTACATTATTGGGACAAAAAGGTATCAAAGTTATCCTAGCAAAGAAATTCTCTTTAGAAACCAATGCAGGATTAGATTGGAACTTCGGGAATTTTTATAAAAATCGATTTTAGTACCAGAAAATAATATGTATAAAAATAGTAATGGAACTCTAAGTATTAAATTTGGAAGTTATAATTATCAAGCAGAACATACGAAGAATAACGAAGAAGATGAAGAAGAAGAGTGTGGGTATTTTGAAATAGAAGACTATGAAAATGAAGATGAGATTAATGCTTTAAATGAAGAAAGTGAAGAGGACGAAAGTGAAGACGATGAAAAAGAATTCGGATATATAGACATGGAGTATTATAGAAATCTTAGAAAAGATAGAGAAACAGAAATTAGAATGTTAACAAAGAAAGACCAAGCACATATAGAGACCAAGATGAAGGAAACCAATAAAAGAACTAAAAGGGAAACGGATCAAGAATTTGGAAAAAGAAAAGAACTTGTGAACAGAGAATATGATATAGGAGGTAAATAACATTTTCCCTTGCTAGAGAATATGAATGAATATAAAAGATATAGAAGCCTACGAAAAATATAGTCGAGGAAGGATGTAGCTTACCATTAGCAAGCGATAGACGACTAATCTTAGAATTAAATAATTGTAAACCTCAAGACAGACCTAACACTATAACTAAATGCGATAGTTCTATAATTAGAGCATATAATAGTGTACATATACAAATGACCATATAAGAAATGTGGACTTATTTAGAAACTTATTTTGGAAAAACGGCATTAGATATATATGTTACGGCTAAAAGATTAAAACCAGATGAAATTAGGTTAAGAATGGCTGGAGAAAATAACCTTAGAAATCTTACAAGGTTTATTAGAGAATTAATTATAGGATCCGATCCTAGTAGAGACAACACTCATGAACAAAATAAAGGTTTAGAGAATTTGGAAAAGTTAAGTATTAATAATATGAAATATATACAACCATTTTTATTAGACTTTGAAAGATTAGCAAGTACATCAGGATTAGCACTAGATGTACCCATACTTGTAAGATTATATAGAAATATATCACCTCCATTGAATGATAAAATTTGAAAAGATCTAGAATCAAAACCAACTAAAGAAGTAACTATTAGCGCATCCATAAAATTTATAACAGATAAACTAAAAGAATATTGTATAGAAGAGATAGCTAGAAAGCAAATAAAGAAATTAAATTATTCTTTTTGCTTAGATTTATATACACCACGGACCTATGATTATAGAAGGAAATTATTCTATATATATATAGAAGACAACATCAAGATATAAAGAAATATAATATTAGACCAAGTAGAACATATTATAAGAATAAAAGACATAATTATAATAGATACGTTAGAAACCCAAAAACTAAAAAGGATTGTAAATGTTATATTTGTGGAGACCCTAGACATTTTGCTGATAAATGCCCCCAAAAAGTATAAAAATAAAGGAGTAGTAGCTAAATTCATAATAATTGAGGATATACAGTGTGACATTATAGAGTTATTTAAGAATGAATTTTATAGTTCAATATATAGTATTTATACAGATGGCGAATTAGACAATTTAGAAATTATAAGTAGTTCTGAAGATAGTTATAACAGCTTAGAATAATTATATTTTTCTATTCTCGATACAAAAATGATGAATATAGAACGTGAATATGTCCATGAATGGGTCAGAGGACAATAATCAAGGATGGATAAATGTAAGAATTGTAAAATATACCTAGGACATAGAAATCAATAAAAAATGTTCTTAGAAATTCAATGTAATAAGTGTTTAGGAATTAAAGAAGAAGCTAATAATAGTAAAATTAAATACTATAGTAAAGACATAGAAAAACTAGAGGATAAGATAATAAATACAAACAATAGAATAGATGAAATATATGAAACTATAAGAGAAATACAATATAAGATTGGAAATTTAGAAACAAAAGGAAATCAGCCTAAAGATAATTACACAAAAAATAATTATTTAGAAACAGAAAATCAAGAAAAAATAATTTGTCAAATCTCTAGAGTAAAACCAACTAAAAACATTAGAATACCCATATAAATACAAATAAATAAAATGATAAAACTAAATCTAATAGCTTTAATAGACACATGTTGTACATTTAACATAATTAGAAAAGATTTAGTTCCAGAGGATTGTAGGCAGAAGTTAGAATATGAAATAAGAGGAAGTCAAATGGATGGCAGTAAAATGAGATTTGAAGAAAGACTTTTCAATGACTGTAAAATCTAATTTCAAGAAAGACAGTATAATCTAACAACTACATTATTAAGTGAATTAATAAAAAACGAATTTGTTATAGGAATAAAATTATTATTAAGTAGAAATGAAAATTTAACAATTACACCCGATTTTATAATTTTTGGAAAAGATACTTCTATTATTAATGCTATAGATTCACCAGAGTTACGAGCAAAGTGTGGTGGACCCTTACATTCACAAACAGAACTACACATAGAACCAGAAGATTAAAATTTAGGTAATCTAGAAAGTCTGAAATATTTATATTTAGAATCATTAAAGACTGATTTCATACCAAGAACCAAAGAATTAATAATTTTCAATAAAACATCATCTAAGGTAGATATTATAGATAGAATTTTAGAATTAGCTGAAAAAATACAAATTATAAGAGAAGACCCTATAAAACATTGAGATAAATATGGATTCTGGCAAATAAAAATGGTAAAAGATTGTATTCCTTGGACATCTTTTACTACATCACTAGGACATTTTGAATGGTTAGTTATGTCTTTTGGATTAAAGAACGCATATTCTATTTTTCAAAGAAAGATGGATAGTATTTTTAATTCTTTTTCATTTATTTGCGTACATGTAGATGATATCTTAGTACATAGTAAAAATCAGAAAGAACATATGCAACATCTAGACATTGTTTTAAATAAATTTATAGAAAACAATACTTATAAGTAAAAAGAAAATGGAAATAAATAAACAAAAATTTAATTTTTAGAAATAATTTTAGGAGAAGGAAAAATTAAATTACAGCAACATATAGTACAAACAATTATACATTTCCCTAGCTAAATAGAAGAAACTAAAAAATTACAAGCCTTTTTAGGAATTTTAAATTATGCTAGACATTTTATTAAAGATTTAGAAAAGAAAGTAGGACCATTATATAGTAAGTTATCTAATAAATGACAAAAATATTTTAATGAGTCAGATATAGAACTAGTTAGGAAAATAAAAGAAGTTAAAAATTTACACCATTAGAATTACCATGAGATAGTGAATATAAAATAATAAAAACAGATGGATGTGAACTAAGAGGAGGAGTTTTATATTCCAAAGGTAATAAATATAGTGATAAAAAAGAAGAGAAGATTTGCAGATAGGCTAGCGGAAAGTATAATATAAAAGGAAAATATTTGACTGGTTTAGATTATGAAATAATGGCGATTATACATAGTATAGAAAGTTTTAAATTATTTTTAAATACCGAATTCACAATTAGAACAGACTGTGAGGCTTTAGTAAAATTTATTAAAAAGACAAATTTTGATAAAATTAGACATAAAAGATGGTTAAAGTTGTATGAGATATTAAATAGTTATAAAATTAATATAGAACACATAGACGGAAAAAATAATATTTTGATTGATAATTTAAGTAGACAGGTTAATAATTTTCTAACCCATTATTTTCGTGGTGCAGATGAATCAAATGATGAACTTTGGGAATGTCACTCTAAGAGTGGCCCCACAATGATCTAATCTCCGATTCAGAGGAAATAATTTAGAAAGACTACTAGAAATGGAGCATTATCTACTAGATAATCTTTGGATGACACGTGACTCTAAACAAAAATTAGATGGTATTAATGCCTTAGTCAGTCATTTTAGACATATTCATAATCAAGTAGAAAGTAGAAATTTTAGCTTCTTAGCAGTAGTTTAAGATAGAAAGCATGGTATATATAATTATTGGCCAAAAGTATTGCAACAAGTAGAAAGATTTCTAGACCCCTTTTTCCAAAGGATTTTAGACCCCCTTTTCAAAGGATTTTACACATTAGAAGAAGCTTTAAGTTTTTGTAGAGAAATGATAGGATTTAACTTTTTTATATTGAAAGAGTTAAACAAACTATGCAACCCTCTACTTCTCAAGTGTCATTTTCATCCTCAATACAACTTTGTGATAGTTGTGACACTATGACCAAAGTTGTTAGAAATTTAAATCTTAGAAAACAATCATTAGAAGAAAGACTACATATTCTTGAAAACGACATCTCTTCATCCCAACGGACTATTAGTAAATATCAACAGGAGATTCTTTAGTCGCGTGATAATTTAGAAAGATTAAGTTATAAAGATGTTGAAAAATCGATCTCTAAAGATATTGCATCTTCAAGTGGAAATTATTCTAATAAAATAGAAAAACTTATTGAATTAACAGATTCTACAGCTGCAGGGCAAGAAAAGACTTTATATGAATTAGAACGGAAAATTGGCGATTGTGTCAGTATTGTCCGAAGTTCTATAAAGGAGTCAGTAGTACAAGAAATTATCGATTTTTCTCCAATTCTAAGCTATTATCACGATGAAAATCGATATTTTCTTAAACATGCCCCCAAATATGAATCAGTCAATAACTCGACTTTTCTCAGACATAATTATCCTACAATTTCTTTTGATTACACAATTTTTGAAGAAGAAACCCTTTTGTATCCTACTTTAAAATTCAATATGATAGACACCATATACATTCTAAACAGATTCTTTAGATTTTTTGCACCCAAACTTAAACATAGATCACCCTTTGATGATTCAGTTCATTTTCTAGACCACCTCTTGTAAATAATGGTATAATAATCATAGCTTATAACCATATATTAATGTACAAAGGAGCCAAAAGATCTCGACCTTCCAAAATGACCAATACAAAGATAAAAGTTAGACAGATTGATTACGAAAGACGAATCTCAGAGACCGTAGCAATAATGGAAGCTCAAAATAACAATTCCAAACTTGTAACCCAATGGAACAATAAAGTTATTTTCTGTCAAGAGCATTTTAATTTAAGAGTTAAAACAGAAAAAATTCCAGCGCCTAATATTGAACAAAAGCAGCTATATCTGATGGCTTTTCAAGAAACAAATGATGAATCAACAGAAAGACAATTATACATAGAAGAAGAAGAATACATATCAGACGACCAAACTAATGAATGGGAAGATGACCTAGAAGAAGCCTACATAGAGATGATGGACAAATATACATTTTAAAAAGAAAAGAGTAAATGAAAAGAAAGACAGATGAATAGTGCCTAAATGTCAATTATTTAGCCAAAAAGTCAAAAAGTTGGGGTCAAAAAGACAAAAATTTCAAAAACGAATCTCACAACTATAAAGAGACATTTAATGCTTTAAATATATGACATACACCTGTAAAGTTATACAATACTTATTCAATTGTAAATCACACACTTGTAAAGTTAAATAGTATAGAAAAATAGACATGATGTACGCGCGTCTATAAATACCGACACCACTCATAGAAAAAAGACATCGAGAAAAAAATGGCAGCATAGCACACTATAGCACTTATACTCAAAAATTCATAGACATCCTTGTAAATTAAATTCTTGTAGTTTCGAAGATTTCAGAAATAAAAAAAAAGTAAGTTCTTTTCACACTTTCTCTTGTTTATAATGTTCGTTTACTTTCTTTAATTTTTGGACAAGGCCTAAAAGAGGAAACTCCAAGTAAGCAATTAATTTATTCAAAAGCTATATTTTATTTCCATATATAATCCTAACAAGCAAATAACTTTGATTTTCAGTGTCGAAGTCTGGTTAATTGAAAATCGCCAAACGAATGAGGTCACAAATTGGAAGTTGTTGGCATTAAGTATCAGAAGATTGAACAAGGAGATAATCTATAGAGTACTCATTGGAGAAAATAACTTCAATTCTCACAGCCAAATTTTTGTTAATTGAATTTGTGACCAGTTTGAAGAACTAAGGTCAGAGAAATTAATTGCATGACATTTTTCTTGAATTTGTGACATGTAACCTATGCACTTTAACACTTGACTCGTTACAAGTGACCTGTAAATTGTTACATATAATATTAATCTAATGGCATGTGACCAGTTTTATTGGATCTGTAACCCGTGGTTATTGATATGTTACCTAACCAATATAACCTATTATCTGTAACATATGAATTGAAACATGTGAACTTGAATTTGTGACCTATTATCAGTGCACAAAGATATGTGACATGTTGATTGTAACATATGATGTGCAAACATGATATGAAACCAGTTTTGCTTGATCTGTAACCTATACACAATGACCAGTGATCTGGGACATGTGACCTATCACTACCATATATGGATTGTGACTTGTGACCTACAAACATGATTTGTGACCAGTTCCGTTTGATTTGTGACCTATGCACAATGCATATGACCTGGTACATGTGATCTATCTATACCACCGACACCATTACTAGACATCAACGCATCATTTGACATATACTCTAAGAACACGTGACCACATCCATCACCACCACCATAAAACTACCGCAAACCACCACAAAACTACCATAAAATCGTCGCAAAACACCACCGGCTGCTCAGCACCATCACTACCTCTGATATGTAGCATTTAACAATACACTCTAATCCTCATTTTTTACAGTGCCGCTCTGCCCATAGATGGTGTGTCTCCATCGGGCGACTCTGTAGAGCCGATCAACACGATCTTCGTGACCATTCAATTATCACCGCCATCCTAATTAGCACCGCCATGACCACATGTTCTCCACCTAAGTTACTGCCACCACCTAAAATCCAGAATTACCACCACCACATTTACCTCAACTTAACAACCACCATCACTACCACCAAATTAAGACCCACCATATCCAACCGCAATAGTAAACGCAAAGATTAAATTCAAAATAGGTATATGAATAAGCGATGCCACCCAATAACGACCAGATCAATAGCCACCATCGAACCACAAATCTATTGATGAGAATGATATTTTGGGGAAAAAAAATATGTTCATGAGCTTTGGGATTGGTAGCTGAGGTTGAATTAGATGGTGGTTAGTAGTTGTGCAGGGAGAGATGGTAGTTTTTGTGAGAGAAAAAAGTGGTGGCCATAATTTATTCATTTTTCCTTTTCTTTCATAATGGGATTTGAAATTGTTAGCGTGATTTTGGAGAATTGGAATGATTGAATACTGTGAGTGAAGAAAGAGGTAAGGTTGTTGGGGAATGTATATATGCTTTTAGATTTAAAAAATAATTATAACCTGATTTTTGGAAAAAAAAAAAAGTTGTTATAACATGATTTTTGAAGTTGAAAATTGAAATGTAAGGTATGATATAATTTCCTCTTTGGAACAATACATAACTGCTACACTATAAAACCACATTTCAAAACTAATAAACTCTCTAAAAAAATTCATAAATCGGGTGGTAAATCAAAATATATAATATATAATTATAATATAATATACATTTAATTTGAAGATAGTTACTATACTATATTTAAAAGATATTCTCACTCTCTTCTCATAATCAAACGCGATTTTCTCTCTCCACACATCATGCTCTAGAAAAACTCTCCACACTCACGAAAATTTCCCTGTTAATTCTCGATTTCAAGCCACAATCAATGAATAAAGTCACAATCCCGTTGACATACTTTTGATATTTATTGTTCTGGATAAGTTGAAGCTCGTCTATGGAGGAATTGGATTTTCCTGAAGCCAAAATTGAACTTTCGAGATCTAATTTCGAAGTTAAGCGTATAATAATGTCCTCATAAGCTTATGGTTGTGAATACATTGATGCTTTCGAACCAAATGAAACATTTTTCTAATCGTGATTAGAGATTTCTCCTTGTGAGCAGTATGTTGCATTTTACCCAATGTATGACGTGTGCTCTCTCACTAACCATTGATAATATACATTTTATGTTTTCAATTTAGAATTTTGAACATACTGATTTGTGACCATTGTGTACTGTGAATGTGACTATCTGTTTCTGTTAGTTGTGACTACTGAATTGAATAGTTTGTGACCTATCTATTAAATGTCTTGACGGTCCATAAGTGGAATTAATTTAATCTGTAACCAATGTCATTGTAGTGAAATTGACTCTTTGTGACCATACATTTGTTAACAACATGTGTATATATTTACATTAAATATGAATAATTTGGCATGTATTGATCTATATGTGATTTCTTTATCCTAATCCGTGACCAATGACATTGCATTGAAATATACTCTCTGTGACCCTACATGTGTTGACTGTATGTCAATATGTCTACATTAAATATGAACATGTGTCTTGAATTGATCTATGTGTGACTTATTTTTTAAGTGTGTTATACTATTGTATTTAAATGCAAAAGTATGCATTTTTTAGTTATTTGTGACTAACCCCTGATATCTTACCATTGTTTGTCTCCATTACATCTGAATGTTTCCTGATTTTAATGAGATGGTGTTTGGTGTAAATTAAAATTAGATTTTAAGCGAATTGTAATAGAAGTTTTTGAAATGTGTGGTTGAAAAGATGTGGGACCCATGAAAGACGTGGTTGATATTGATTGTTTGACTTTGACTTAGATTAAAATCAGATTAAAATTCAGCCCAAACATGTCATGAGTTAAATGTGACATACTGTTATCCGTGTGTGATCAGGGATGTCAGTTTTGCACGTTTGCCTATTGTTCGGAAGTCACACGTCACTTATCCTCGTGAATGATACGTGCAATTATGAAAGAATTCAAAGAATATGTCATTATCATAACTAGATCTTGTTATTTCATAATTTTAGCTTAATCATGTAGAAATAGTTATGATAATGACATATTCTTTGAATTCTACTTTACCTCTAGTTCGAATTCTGAGCAATAATAATGTCCTAATGTATTTAAGCCTAAAGTCTATGGATGCGATTATATTACGTTATCCTATTAAGGTTGATGTTGTCACTCTAGATTAATGGAAGTTAAGATGTGCATTGCAATGTCCAGAGTAGTTGACTACTTTCATTGAGTCATCAACTAATGTATTTTCTTTACAATAAATAGCTCAAAATATTTGTGACTCGGTTGTGACTATTGAGAAAGAAAACATTGAAGAAGATGTGACATTGGTAGCCTATGCAAATGTTAGATAAGTAGTGGAGTGAAATATTTTTTGCAACAAGGAGATACCGAAAATGAGTTTGGCCTTCTATACCATACAAAACAACTTTGTATCTAAGGTCTTGTGATTAGACAAAAAGAAGTATTTATTAAAGTGTTCACATATTTATTGTAATTGAATATTTAGATATTCACGTTTGGGAGAAATGGAAATATTTAAGATTAGGGAAATGTGTAATGGTCACACATGCTCAGTGGACATTGTTTTAGGATCTTATCAACAAACGTCTAGCTTAATTATGTCAAACTGCACTAGGTACAAATACACTTATTCACATACATTGTAAACTCCTAATGATATCTCGAATATTATGTTACTAAATATGGTGTATTAGTGAATTACATGAAGGCATGGAGGTTACGTGAATAGGCATTGAAGTTGATTAAAGGTGATTCAATGACATCATTTCAGTTGTTGTCTTCTTATTTTTATATGCTATAATAGATGAACATGGGGATAGTTACAAGAATAGAAGTAGATCATTTGGACATGTTTAAATACTGTTTTATGGCTTTGGGTGTATTGATCGTTGGTTGAAAATATTGTAAGCCAGTTATTGTTGTCGACACCACATATTTAAATGGTCACTACGGTGGTGCACTCTTCATTGCGTGTACACAAGATGCAAACAACAACATCTTCGTGCTAGCATTTGGGATTAGAGACAGTGAAAATGATAGGTTATAGATATGATTTCTTCACATGTTGAAGAGGGCATACGATCAAGAGAAGGATTGTATACAGTATCAGACTAACATAATTGTATAAGGAATGCAGTTGAAATTTTTTTTTGAGGCAATGCACGAAATTTTTTCATTCCATTTGCTTAAAAACTTGAAGACCCATTATGCGAAATGAGTTCACAACATAGCACATGCATTCAACTCTTCAATTAGAGTGTAGACATTGGACGAGTTTGAATACCAAATGCAACAGTTGGACACAATGAATGAAAAGATCAGGGGGTATTTGGTATGTGGCCTTATTCACAATTGAAACATTATATATTTTATGAATGTGACCATCTCTGACCAATTGTGTAATAATATTGAGTATATGTGACCTTTTTAGCGTTAACTTTGACCATCTATGACTTGTTGTTACCTATATTTGAATATAATATCTTAAAACTAAATTTATTTTATAGGTGTAGGATATGAAAAATGTTCAAGAGTGCACATACCATCGAATATATATTTTACCATGACGTCAAACATAGTTTAATATGTAAATGTAGTCACGAAGACAACAAATAATTACTCTATTCAAGTACTTCTAGAATCATTGCTGCAAATAGTCCAATCTTGATTTTATAAGAATAGGGATAATGCATATGACACTTTCACAAAACTTGCAACCAAATAAGAAAAGTTGTTGAGAGAAATGAGCAATGATATGAAAAATCTAAAGGTAAAGATAGGAAAATATGTTTATTATGTTGGTCACGGGTACAAATCTAAATATTTTTTATTTTTAGGTTTTCCCTATGAGTCACACTTTGTTTGAAATAAGGGACAATTCTTCATTGTACATGATACGTGAAGCTAGATGTATGAGTTTTGTGCAAGATATTACAAAAGATATGCATTTATGAATACTTACAAAGAGACAATATTTTCTATAGGTAATAAATCAGAATGGACGTTGCCGGAAGACAGGAATAGTAGAGTCACACTTTTTTCAAACCAAAAGAGAAGTTATAGCCGCCCTACTAAGAAAAGGAAGAAGCCAGCACGTGAGAGATCACAAGTTATAAAATGACGAATCAGGTCACAATCATCAGACATGTAGAAACGTGGTGCCACTTAACCAGAATGAGGGAAAATTGAAAGCAAAGAAACATCCAAAGAAATTCAAATAGTTTAGCTTAATTTTTTTACATGATGTTATTCTTTTGTAATTGAAAATGTTTCAATTGATTGCCAAACTGTGTATTATTTTGATTATATGAGTTGATAGATTTATACGAAGAGCTTAAATTACATTTTAAAATGTCACGTGTTTTTGGGAAGGGATGTGTAACTAGACATAAATTGTGACTCTTTTTGTGATGATTGTGATCGTATGTGACCTAGTTCTAGCACAAATGGCAGTAATAAGCTATCTGTTGTTTGTTTTACTGTGATTTTCTATGATCAAATATTAATGAAATTCAAGTTTAATTGACTTGTGTGTTCAACGAACTCTGAATGTCATCTTTGACTAGTTATGACCAAGTCTATGTTTACTATGACAAATGTGTGAGTCCTACATGTTAAACATATGTGACCATTTATGACCTGTTGGTATGTAAGAAGTTAAGTAACCGTGACCATATGTGGCCTGATGTTATGCACAATAACCATTTGTAATATGTTTAGACACATGCAAATATAAAATTTCACCTCCACAAACAATAATATTTACGATATAAACAAAAGCTTTCACATAAAGACTAATATTTTCGTCTCCGTTGTACCAACTACTTGAGAAAAAAAATCGTATTCAATTCCAAAACATATTATAAAAATAGAAATAACAAGTATCCATTCCATCATAAGAACATTTGTTTGTTTAATTTTGAATAGCTATCAACCTAATCCATCATAAAAACAATTCCATCAACAATGATTTAGTATTCTGATTTCGATTTTCTCCTTCCCAACTACCTTAGTTGTCTACTTTTCAACAGCAAGCATAACATTCCTAGCATCAAATGACATTGGTATTTTGGAAAGATTATTGTACAATAAATATTATGCATACTTTATGACAAAAAACCACAATCATGCCCGTAATTTATAAAGTAGACGAATCATAAGTAACTACAAAATATTAATGAAAATTGACAAAACTTGTAATGCCCAAAATGAAACATACCCATTCTATTGTTGAGATAAACAACTGACAACGTTAATCTACATTTCCATGGATATGTCACCCTTGTCATCACTAGTTTCCATCTATAGTCCGACCACTTTCAACAGAAGTGTAAAAGTCTCCATAAGCGGTAATACCCCTTCACAAACCGTGTTGCCCTTGTACTATTTGTTGCTTAAATTGAATATGTATAAGATACGATTATTAATGTCAAGCTGTCATAACATCCAATGAGCATGATTTGTAGACATAATGAGCATCAACACCGATTCAACTTCTCTCCAAGCAATGTTAAATGATAATCATTTACCATTGATGGTTTTGATTGGGTTGTCCTTCTCATTCATAATGCTTAGTTCTTGAACGAATTTGGAGTATAATGTTCAGATTGTCATATTGAATATACAATTTGTAGTTGTTTCCTTGATCTTCACACCTTTACCAAACTTGGCAAGTTATCTTATGTAATGTAAGCATGCATCCAAATGTTGTAATAACAAAGAACATACATAAACAATGTGATCTATTATGTATATGTGAAAAAATGGTGGTAAAATTGTATCGTGCTGCTCAACGATTAATTAGAATCGATCAACGCATGCCACCAAGTTTTATGGTGAACGGGGACATGGCCACACTCAAATTGAGGAATTATCACATTATTTGCCTTGTTGAACTTTACCCTACACACATGTATGCACTCATCAACAAATGAATAAGATTGTGACCAACTTATTTCATTCTGTAACCAGCATTGCTATGTTGACATGACATAATAACATGTCACACTTGTTACGAAACACTTGTAATCTATATTTAATGTACCTATTCCTGGACATGTATCCTCTGTCCAACCAATTCTGGAATGAACTTAGTTTTGCTCTATCAACTCTTTTCGAATAGTTTTGGAATACAATGTTTCCAATTCAGATTTCGCTCCAGTGGCAGCATGACATGGATCAACGTTAACGAAAGGGGACTGGAAATTTTTTTATGGCTTTTGTGCTCTCTTCACATGCAGTCTAGATGATGAAGGTGCAAGTGTATCTTCTTGATCCAAAAACATAAAATGAAAGGTTCTCAAATTAGAGTATGAGCAATTAGTCTGAATTTATAATATGAAATTGTAGACGTTTCTTAAAGCTGACCTCTTCGATATGAAGTCCAGTGGACTTTAGCAAGCGCGCAATAGCCTTATCAATCTACTTCTGCACTTCTTTACCAACAAAGAATGTATCATCAGTGCTTTAAGGACTATGTGTGGAGCCAACACCTAGATCAAATGAAGGAGAATGAAGTCATAATAGAAGTCATGTGAAGACTCAGGTTCCATATGACCTTTGCCCTTTCTTTCAACCACATTATCAACTTTTGACTCTTGTTGTCTCAAACTATTTTTACATCTCAACTTTGCCTGAACTTCATCCATTACCAAAAATAAAATGTTATAAAAGATTCGACAAAAGATTTAAGAATAGCTCGATTCAACACATTCTGGCTTCGAATGAACTCATTGAGTTTCAAATAACTATTAGAAGGACGCACTGTGTTATTCATGTTAGAAAGTTGTGACTTTATCGACAGAAGCTCCTCTTTCAACCCTTTGTTATCGAATCTAAGTTTGGTTATTTCCTCATCCATCATCTGCTTCAGTCAACCACATTCTTGATAAATTTTGTAGTTAGTGGGCTTGTATATGGAAATGGCTTCTTAAGTTTGTAAATAATGAAATTACTACTTCGACGTATGAGCAATCAGGATGATGGACAGCATAAGACCGAGCATGATAGCTAGAACTAGCAGCTTCTTTCTGTCTTTGTGGTGATGGATCATCGTCTAGATCTTCAACATGTACATTTGATAGCCGAGGAATAGACTCATTTGTGCTCACGTGAGTTTTAGAGCAAATAATGTTCTGTGACTATTTAGGATTCAAGTATGTCACATCTATCAATCGTGCACAACATACAATGATATAAAACAGGTCACAATATATCTAATGGAAAGTCACAAATAACATATTTTAGGTCATAGTTATAAGAGATATGTGACTTTGCGAACAAGATATTCATACTTCAAGTTACATTATATTATTTCAATTCACAATCATATTTCATGTCATAATATATCTAAAATTCATATTTTGAACCTGTCATGTAGGACATCATGAGCTCTAGTTTAGATTGATTAGTGTCATTTATCATAACCTGTTTGACATAAGATGTAAAAATATTGAGCATACGTCATATCTTAAATATGTATAACCAACCAAATGATTACTTAACAATTCAAAACATATCTAAGAACTTACATTCTCATTTCCAAACACTTTGTCCTCTAACATCGCCGCTGAAAGGTGTTTGTGCGCAATCTAATTCATTATTCGTAGATATTTCTTACAAATTCTGGTGACCACATTCCCCTCTAGTGCGGGTATGCACTCATAGAGCCTCACTCGGAAAGCCACTAAAAATCCCATCAATCTGTAATGACTTGTTTGTTTTTCTAATCTTTTCCTTAATGACGATAATGTGGTTTCAAACAAATATTTGCCACAAGGGAACATTTTAAGTGTGGTAAAATCGTTTACAAGTGCAAATATGTATTGTCCATGACCTTCGGGTAGGATGTTGCAAATAGATACGAGGTGATAAGATAAATAATCCCAATCCTAACCACTTAATGGTCATGTGCATCATCTAGTGAGAGAAAGACTCATTTTTTTGTCCCTAAAATATGTATCCTTCATTGCAGATGGTTTTTCATCCAACATTGGTCGACCATCGACCCCAGAATATTGCAATCTAGTGACCAACCAAAATTCAGCAATGGAGAACCGAATATATCTTCCATTTATGTTGAACCACCTTTCTTGCTTGTTAGGTTGCTTTACCTTCGATAGCAAGACAGTGAATCAATTGTGGCTGTACAACTATCTCTCTACAAATGTATATAGTAAGAGACACATGTGTTTTCCAGAATGTCACTCTGAGCAGCAATGAACTTCATCACAAAGTGTGTGATGACACTCTGTATTGAACTTGTAGTGATCTTCCAAGAGAACTAATTCCTTAGTTATATTAGATATTTCCAGTCCCGCATAAATTGTAATGTCGGACATGTTCATATGACCTTCAATACATACATAAACATGTCACTGTGATCAACATACCCATATTCAGATCATAAATATTTGGAAAAAAATTCTCCAAAATCATAAAATAAAATAGTAGACAGTAACAACACATATTCCAATCACAAACAATCCATCACACTTTACAAAACATATTCAGTTCACGCAAATGGTAATAGATCAAATAGTATGCAACACAAGTTATAAACCCTTCACATTACAAAATACTTAGAACATGTCAATGAAATTTTCGTCACAAAATACCTAAATCAGGTCACAAATTAGTAAAAAATAAGTCAAAAGTCTCACAAATCAGGTTACAAAATCAAATTTCACCTTTTTCATGAATTTTCCGCCGATGCCCACATTTTCACTTTCTTTAGCAAAGAAGAATCTTCGACAATGTGCTTACTCTTTCATTTATCCTTCTTCTTTCTCTTCATATCAACACTACGAACTCTAACCATTTTAAATACTCCTATGGTTGAAGCTAAAATGTAATATGACCATTTCATGATGAATCTCCGGTGATGATGATGGCGATTGAGAGTTGTATGAAGGAGTATTATACTGTTATTTGAGCTTAAGCTTGATTTCTAATTGTGATATGGGTATGGTAGAGATAGCAAAAGCTTTGTGAATGGTAGAGAGAGACACAATTTTTCGTGCATGGAAGAGAGAGAGAGATGTGGTTTTAATGGAAGTGATAAATGGGTAACTATATATACGAAATTAAAATTAAACATAGCTAATTAGATCCCCTAATAAGGGGTTACCAAAATAATTTTTTCAATTAATTTAAAAATTTGTATTTACCACTTGATTATTGAAATTTAAATTTTATCCTTGATTTTTGAATTGTGAACTTTAGATGCAGGGTTTTAGGTAATTTTACATGAGGAAATTACCCCAAACCATGCCTTTTCTTTTACATTTTAAAAATTCAGATTTTTAAGTTTTTTATTCACTTATCAGGTTTTTTAATTTTAATGAATAAAAATTTTATAAAATTAAAATAACAAATATACCTACCCCTTTTCTACCCACCCCACTACCCACCCCACCAACTTCATTTCATATAACATTCCAACCCTAATTCATTTCATATAACATCCCAACCCTAATTCATTTCATATATTCTCCTCCCCCTCCATCTCTCACCCACCGCCGCCGGCAGCCACCTCCCCTTCTCCCTCCTCTCCTCCCCCTCGCCCTCCTCTCCTCCCCCTCCATCCCCCCCAGATCTGTCCCCCCCCGTCCCAGATCTGCCGCTGCGACGCAGCAGCGCAGCCGGCTGCTGTGCTGTGCGACGCTGCTGCGTCGCACAGCGACAGCAGCGAGATGGCTGCTGGCCCAGCAGCGCCGACGCTGCTGGGTTTATTTATTTATTTATTTTTTTGAATGGTAGAATGGCAGTGCTGGGATGTGCCGTTGGTGTGACGTGGGTTGGCTGATCTCTGTGATTTTCTCCATGGCGGACTGTGGCTGGGCGTGTGGTGGTTCGGGTGTGGCTATGGGATGCAGTGTGGTGGTTTGACTGTGGGTGTAGCTGGGCGTGTGGTGGATCTGTGTGTGGGTGGTGGACTGTGGGTGTGGTGGCAGATCTATGTGCGTGGGTGAGCGGTGGTGGTGGATCTAGGGCTGTGGTTAGCTTTTTTTTTGGGTCTGTGACCTGGTATTGAACGGTGTTGGTTTTTTTTTTTTGGTTGGTATGTGACCTAACTTTTTTGGTGTCTGTGACCTCTATATTGAATTGTGGTGGTTTTTTTTGTGTCTGTGACCTTGCTATTGAGCATGTAGCAAGTTTTTTGGTGTCTGTGACCTAGCTATTGGACTGTTGTGAGTTATTTTTGGTGTCTGTGACCTATCTATTGAACAGTGACAGTTTTTTTGGTGTCTGTGACTCACAAATTTGAAAATATGTGACCTGTAACATTTAATTTTTTTGATCTGTGACCAATAAAATGATCAATTAAAAACCTGACCCCACAAATTTGAAAATATGTGACCTGTGACATTTAATTTTTTTGATCTGTGACCAATAAAATCATCAATTAAAAATCTGTGACCTATGAATTTTTTCATCTGTGACCTCAAAATAATATGTGACCTTGGAATCGGAGCAGTCACTGGAATTATGCGGCGGCCACCGGTCGTCGGAAATAGTCGCTGGAATTAAGCATGGTCGGAGAACGGTGGCCGGAGTAGTCGCCGGTGGTCGGAGTAGTCGCCGGAGCAATAGGGTGGGGGGTGGGGTGGGGTGGGGTGGGTCAATTATATTATATTACAATTAAATATTTAATTTAATATAATAATGGTGAAATATAATTAATTAATTTAAAAAAAACCTGACTTTTACAATTTTAAACTTTGGGACCTGATTTTGGATTTTGATAAAGTAAATGTATGATCCATGAACTTTTCCCATTTTACATTCCCTCTATTCCCAAACCTTTTTACAGCCGCCTAAAAATTGGCCCGCCCATCTCTAGTACAAGTCTTAGCCCACTTAACTATGTGAAATGCCTTCAAACCCTAAATTTTCATTTTCTCCGGATTAGCGCGAGGAGGGTGAAAAAAGCTCAGCAATGTCGAAGCGAGGTCTGACTTTGATTTTTTTTTTTTTTAATTTTTCATTTCGATTTCGAATAGTTTTTACGGATGTGAATACTAACTTGTATCTTTTGTTGATTCGATTTTTATTCAGGACGCGGAGGATCGGCGGGGAACAAGTTCAGGATGTCGCTGGGTCTGCCAGTGGCAGCGACGGTGAACTGTGCTGATAACACAGGGGCGAAGAACCTCTACATAATTTCAGTTAAGGGAATCAAGGGGCGGCTCAACCGTCTTCCCTCAGCCTGCGTCGGCGACATGGTCATGGCCACCGTCAAGAAGGGAAAGCCCGATCTTCGTAAGAAGGTCATGCCCGCAGTCATCGTCCGCCAGCGTAAACCTTGGCGCAGAAAGGACGGCGTTTTTATGTACTTTGAAGGTATACAATCATGTTTCCATATATTTATTCAAAACTGTTGTTTGTGCGTATATAAAGGTATACACGCATGTTTCCATATATTTATACAAACCTGTTTTCTGTGCGTATATGCTTATATGAATACTCGTACATATCTATAAATGCATGCATTTTGATGTTTTATTTGCTGCTAGTAAAATGCTATACCTAATCTTGGGGTTTTGCTTGATTTAAGATTTGGTTTTTGATTTGTTGCTAAACGATAAACAACATTGTTTTTCTATGTGAAATCTAATCCTTTTATTACGTGTAGTGTAAAAATGAATATGCAGATGCTGATTTTCTACATCATTCAGTGTCACTGGCCTATTAGTTGCTGAAATTATGAAAGTAGTTAAGGAAATTACTGATGGAGTTTTGGTGCTATTATCTTTTATTTATTCTTAATGTTTAATACTGGGATGATATCTCGAGCACTTCTTAGTCTTTTTTTATGTTATATTTTTTTATTTTAGTTTCTTTTCATTATCAATGATTAAGTAAACTAATATCAAAGCAGTTTCATTTTGAAGTGTTCGTGTACTCACTGAAGTAAAAGGTGCATCATGTTATTGGGTCTCTCATTTTTGTTGTGGCATTTTGCATTTCTTCTTTCCTATGAATTTGAATGCTTATGGTATGTTTTTAATTTCACAAGAAATGATTTCTTCTGGTGCTGTAACTTCTTATGTAATCCTTTGTCTATTGCTGTCTCTGCACATTGGTTTAATACATGTGCAATTGAGAAAAACACGCTCATTCTATTTTACTTGTCGAGGGTGAAAGAATCAGATTGTTGATTTAATGAATCAAGAATTGCAGAGTGCTTACAATTCAACAAACTGAGATCTTATTCTTAACTGGGAACGTGCATTAAAGCATGCCTACAAAGATTTCTAACTAAATATGCAGTAAACTTATCCTTCAGTGAAGTACTAGGCAGCCTCTCCCACGAACTGAGACATCAAGGAAATGAAAATATTCTAATTAAGATTATAGGCAATATTGAACAGTATAGATTCCTAATCAATAGTCCCATTAAAAAACAATAGCAAATGATCAAGTACACATTATAAAGCTTATTTGGAACTTATGTTGTTTAATCCAAGAGGTCCAGATTGATCAAATGAGATCACACTCAACTGCCAGTTTTTGTACCTATTGTTCGGTGAAATCCCCCAATCGTACGGGATTGTTGACAAGTAATAATGTAGTGAGAAATGCATCATCACAACTCACAAGGAATAAACTTTTAATGAATTGTGTTAATTTGTTATCAAAAGAGATTGATTTGTTTATTTCTAAATTACTCTATAAGTTACCTAAAAGCGTTGGTTTAGATGAATTTATGGATGAATGTATTGAACTTACGAATCTTTGTTATCTTATTTTCAATTCTCGACTTGTGTAACTTAGTGGATTTATGCATTCTTGGCAAGTTGATAATTCATTTTTATGTAACTATCTCTTTTGAGGTAACTTAAACCTATTATAAATACGAATCGGTCATATTCCTATTCAATATTCATATGCAAAGCAACGCATTAACATGCACAATTATCTATATGATTGCACATACCATACATGTTATTCTTAACATTTATTGCCCATTTGTTAACCTTGCAGTGTTCTAAACTTCTTGTGAACATCACTCAAGTACAACAAGCAACTAATTACCTAATTGGTAATCAAGCAATCAAGTAATGAAATAATCATGGAAGAATAATCAAGCAATCAAGTAATGAAATAATCATCCGCTTGGATTTCTTCATATTTTTGCTCGAGTTTCGTTCCTTTCTTTCAAGTTTACCTCCAAGCATCAAGTTTTACCTAAAAAATAATAGATACATGAAATTGAGATATGATTCATCAAAAGTAATATAAAATATTCTCATTTAATGGCCTAGATAAGTTCACCTATTACTACAAAAGCAGGACCAATTCTACCTCCAAAAGAGATGTTTGTACTTGAGAAAATATTTGCCAGTTTGTAGTAGCATAATGCTGTTATTTGTAACTAGCATTTTTGTTGCGTTCGCCAGCAAATGTCTTTTATTATCTTAGGAACTAGAATTTTGGTGCCGCAGTACTTTAATATCCATTTCACCTGAATGTGTAAAAGTACTATTTGAATTTGTTCATGGCATTCTGATATTGATTGTTATATAATGCTAACTCTTTCATATTGTGGCATTTTTTCTAATTCATATCTTTTGCACCTGCAGATAATGCTGGGGTCATTGTGAATCCAAAAGGTGAAATGAAAGGTAATAGACTGATTTTTCAGTATCTTATTGAATTATTATTTTTATTTCTGTGGATGGAAATCTTCCTTGAAATTTAATAGTGATTGGTGCTTATTCTACCATTTGGTGTTTGTAGGTTCTGCCATCACTGGCCCAATTGGGAAAGAGTGTGCTGATCTTTGGCCTAGGATTGCCAGTGCTGCCAATGCTATAGTCTAGACATTGAATTGTGAAGTTATCTGAATTTTTTTTGTTTCTTGCTCTATTGAAGTTCATGGTTTTATTTTATGGTTTAGAGATACAAAATTGTTGTTTCATATTGATTTTGTAAGACCTTGAGTCCTCTTTTTTAAGATAGTAAAGCAAAATATTTTGCTTGTCTAGGGAAATTAAGTTGTTGGTTGTGTATCTGTATTCAATTTAATTGTGCAAGTTGATTTTTGGTTTGGGTAACCATACATGACTGTCTATTATGAAGTTGGATAGTGCCCCAATGTCTCATTGTCTTGTGTGATTTGCCTAATTGATTTATTTAAATATCCTATTATAGATGGGTTTTGTTACACGTACATTAAGGTTTACGTAAGGATTACATAATGTCACATGACATTCTACTATTTTGTCAGTTTAAAACACAATAACCCTTTTCATCCAATCTTTTTCCTCCACGTCATTTTCGGAAACCGTTTGTTCTATTTTGATGTGCAAGTAGCAAAATCCATTGTAGATTGGTGCATTTAGGCGTATATTGTGGTGTGTGGTTTACTTATGAAGTTGTAGTATCGTAGTTTTGATGGATGCAATTTACTGGGGTGATTGATGTCAAATTTACCCGAGTTGAGCTATTAGCGCATTTGTTGGCTTATGAAAGAAGGACAAGTATCCATGGCTATAAGCAATCTCATTTGATTTGTGGGTGTATACAAGGGGTAATTTTGTGGTTCTCTGTTCTTATAAAATTCTTATTTTCTGGCTTTGAAAGTCAGAGCGGAGATAAAGAAATTGATTTATAGCGTATGAAGACATCTGGTTTAATTTCTTGTGTGTTAAGAATTCCAGAGAGCCTTATGCTTGTTGAGCTCACAAACACAAGTGATACATGGTGAACCAGCCCATTTGAACTTGCCTTTGAGATGGACTTCTGAGACAAAAAATCAAAAGGTTTCTTAGGAGCAATTAGCATTGAAATTTTTATTCTAGCGAACATTTGAGTTTGACTTTGATTTAACTATGGTTGAATGTTGAATCTTTTGATCTTTTCCCGTAGGCCTTTTTTATCTCAACTAGATTCTTAGACTTCACTTCATCCTTGGTGGAAAGACTTCTTTTCTCTTGGAAGGGGGAATTACAGTACAATTTAGTAGAAGAGGAATGTAGAATGTGTAAGCATTATTGACTCGTATCTACATCGCAGTGAAATTGTGGGCAAAAGTTGAAAGATGATCGTTTGTAGAATGACTAATAGTTGTTTGTTTGACGGTCGTTGGGTAGCGGCTGGTGATTATGGTGGTTGCCTGTGTTCATATCTCATGTAAAGTGCAAAATGTTTTTCTTGTGAAAAAGTAGGCTCCTCGATTTGAATTGCAATCAAGTAACTACTACTCAACGCTTTCGCAACAGTGTTGGATACCCTTGAAGAAACGATGTTGAGATTTCATGGACCGAAGGTTTTAACTCCCAAGGTTTTTGTGCTTCAAGACAACATTTTCCTTATTCTTAGGTGGACAAACAATTGGTACATATGCAAGTTTATGAGTAAGATGCTAGATAGTACCTGTATATGATTATGCATTAGTGAATTCTTCGACAATAAATGCTATACGTCTAGCTTTTGACGATCTTGTCATGTTGTATTTGGAAAGCACTCTTGATGTGAGACACTAATAAATGACTTCATTCCAATAATTAATCCTATCTTCGATGATTACTAGTGATTGTGACTTCATGTAGGCGAGTTGTAGCTTGCAATCAGAATCGAGGATGGGTTTTTGGGGTTAGCTCACCCTCGTGGGGTCGACTACCCCTTGTCCCGGCCATTGTGCATGAAGCACAAATGCGCACTTGTATACTGTTCGTATCTACTCGTTTCTGCCTCAAAGTGATGCCTATGTAGAGAGTTTACACAAATTGATTGATTAAGATTCTTGTTTTAGCAACCTGCCAGGTTAATAGTAATTGGATTTAAGTCATATGATAATATTTACGTCTCTTTCACCAAGTTCGTCGACCAATGTCACACAAACTATCTTTAAAAACCGAACAAGGCCTTGGTTTCAAGTTTACGTAGAGTGGCATGTGATAAGGTAGTTGGTGTCAGCCTGTAAACACCTTGGATTGCAAGCTACATAAAAATGGAGACACTTATATTATTATTGGGAACTTTCCCTTTCAAATTAAGCACCAAAAAGAACAGGCGACCAATCTAACTTCTCTTCCAATCAAACCTTCGACCCCTCACCTATCAGCTGGTACTCTGACTATCGCTTTCTCACGCACAAATACACACACACACACTCTCTCTCTAGAATTACATCTCCATTTGTACATAAATCCCTTATTCCCCATCTCTGCCTAATTCACTCAGCCGTCTGCCTTTCCTTTTTTTCTTCATTTCTTTCTCTTGCCATGGCGTCAAACACCATGGCTGGTGGCCTTGTTGCTGGTTCTCATGCACGCAACCAACTCCATGTTTTGCATGGCGTTGATGAAGTAAGTATATACGTAGCTTCTCGTTTTGTTTTTGTTGGAATTTGTACGAGTATGTACTTAAAAACATAGTGTATTTGTATAACATATATCTTGGTAGAGTCCAATCATACTGTATACTTAATTTCTCATTAATATTTTGATATAGTATTTGATATATGTGTTTATCCTTTGTACTTTCTTAGTGTGCACTCTTTACCGACCTTCCGCCCACGGATTGCCTCTTTCACGACTATTGACTAGATTATATAGTATTAACATTGGAGGACACTTTGCTCGTTTTCGTCAGCATATTTCAAGTAGGGATGAGAACATTTTTTTTTTTTTTTTAAAATCCAATTTTCCATGCATCGGCGTCTAAACATTAATTGAAATCAAAGTGAAGAGTGGGGATTAGAACTTATTCCATAAAAATGCATGGATTGTAGATTGTAATCCTATTTCTTAATTCGTTGCACCCGTGTATTCTTGACAGGAGCGTCGGCCTCCAACACGTGAATCTACTACAACCAACAAAATATGCCGGATTTGTGGAGACGAGATTGGATTTAAAGACAATGGTTTGCTGTTTGTGGCATGTTATGAGTGTGGATATCCAGTTTGCAAGGCTTGTTATGAGTACGAGAGAAGTGAAGGCAACAAGAGTTGCCCTCAGTGCCACACTCGATACAAGCGTCACAAAGGTTATATAATAATAATAACAACATTGTTTCTAGTTTTAAGGTACATTAATTTCTTGGACCAAATTTATGAGAGGTTGGTTTTGATTCCGCAGGTTGTCCTAGAGTTGTAGGGGATGAAGAAGATAATTATGACCAGGATTTTGAAGATGAATTTCAGCTCAACAAGGTAAATATCAATCGAGCCACGATTTCTTGCCGTCCTAGAGTGATCCATACGTGCAATGGATAAATTCACTTCACGTCTTTCTTTTTAATTCATATTTAATCTCAAATAGTTTTTCATGTTTTATGAACAAGAAGTTGGATGATCAATTTAAGTGCTTGTTTCAAAAAAACATGAAAAGTTGCTAAAAAGAAGATCAAAGTTAACAATTAATTTAACGTATAGATACTGTATAAATCACAATTAGCCCCTATTTGTTTCCAATTTTAATGAAAATTTGTACCGTAGCAATGGGAAGCAACCGCTTTTATTGACCAATTTGTCTCACAGTGGAACCCATTTGTTTTAAAAAAAGGGTCAAAATTTTCAAAATAAAGACAAAAAGTCACAAAACCGACTTGGAATTCGAAAAATTATGTTCTTTTTAATTTTAGTTCACATTATTGTCTTAAATTACTTCGAAGAGACATGATTAAAATTATGAAAATTCGATCTACTTTTGATTTTTTAGAAAAAAAATTTATTTATTTTTGTAGTCTAAACTTTAAGGAGATGTTTGTTATTCTTATTTTGGAGTTAAATAACACATCCATTCCATGCAATGCAATGGCTATTGATGTATTTTTAAAATATTATATAATAACAAATTGCATAAAATGTATTCTTAGCTACTTATTGTTTGATGTTTTGTTCGAAAGAGAATTTCATTCGATACGCAAGAAATTCAATACTTTCTTTGGCAGGGACAAAAGGACTATAATCAGAATCAAAATCATACCAATGGCGCTGCCATTCCTTCTGTTGCAGCAAGTGGTACTCAAATATTCTACCATATTTCAATTCCTCTGCAGATATTTTCTTGTATAACTGACACTGATTGCCATATAGTTGAAGGAAAGGATTTTGAAGGTGAAAAAGAAAACTACAACAATGAAGAATGGAAGGAAAGGGTCGAAAAATGGAAAACTAGGCAAGAGAAGAGAGGACTTGTTACAAAAGCAGATGATGGAGGAAATGATCAAGATGATGATGATGATTATATGTAAGATTCTCTCTTTCTCAGTTTCGTATTTTGTTGATTTTTTGTGTTATACTTTATACCATTCATTGCTGATGCTGTGCTATACTGTTTTTCCATAGTAACGCTGAAGCTCGGCAGCCACTCTGGAGAAAAGTCCCGATTCCTTCAAGCCTAATCAATCCCTATCGCATAGTCATTGTCATTCGTTTAGTCATCCTATGTTTCTTTTTCCATTTTAGAATCTTAACCCCGGCATATGATGCCTATCCCTTATGGATTATCTCTGTGATATGTGAAATATGGTTCGGCTTGTCCTGGATACTCGATCAGTTTCCCAAATGGTTTCCCATAAACCGCGAAACTTATCTAGATCGTTTGTCCTTGAGGTTTGAGCGAGAGGGTGAGCCTAACCGGCTTCTCCCCGTTGATGTCTTTGTTAGTACTGTCGACCCTCTTAAAGAACCTCCTATTATTACTGCAAACACGGTTCTTTCAATCTTGGCTGTAGATTATCCAGTTGAGAAAGTGACTTGCTATGTGTCGGATGATGGAGCCTCGATGCTTCTGTTTGATGCATTGGCTGAAACTTCTGAGTTTGCGAGGAGGTGGGTGCCATTTTGCCAAAAATACAGCATTGAACCTCGGGCTCCGGAGTGCTACTTCTCTGAGAAAATTGACTACTTAAAAGATAAGGTTCAGCCTACTTTCGTGAAGGATCGTAGGGCCATGAAGGTAAATTAGATGGATTCCATTCCTCTGCTATACTCGGTGAATCTAGTGGAATTAAATTCATTCTTACACAATGTTTAAGCATTGCAGAGAGAATATGAAGAGTTCAAAGTAAGAATTAATGCTTTGGTGGCGAAAGCACAAAAGAAACCAGAAGAAGGATGGGTAATGCAGGATGGGACTCCATGGCCGGGGAACAACACTCGTGATCACCCGGGAATGATTCAGGTTAGTTAGTCAAAATTAGATCAGCAGACCTTTTGACAATCACTCTTTAAGATCACAATTCCCTGCCTGAGAGTCGATTGCCGATGTAATGAGTTCAGCTGTATCAATTACTAAATAACTGTATCCGACATTTGTAGGTGTATTTGGGAAGTGAAGGTGCACTCGATGTTGAAGGTAAGGAGCTGCCACGACTAGTATATGTTTCACGTGAAAAGCGACCTGGCTATCAGCACCATAAGAAAGCTGGTGCCATGAATGCACTGGTAGGTAGCTGCTAAGTTAATACTCACTGTCTTTTCTTATGGAACTGAGAGATTGATTTAGTGATGCTGACACTTGGGACTTACAATATATTGATTAACAGGTTCGAGTTTCTGCAGTACTTACTAATGCACCATTCATGTTAAATCTGGATTGTGATCATTACATCAACAACAGCAAGGCTATGAAGGAAGCAATGTGCTTTCTTATGGATCCCCAAATTGGGAAGAAGCTGTGCTATGTCCAATTTCCACAGAGATTTGATGGTATTGATCGTCACGACAGATATGCTAATCGCAATGTTGTATTCTTCGATGTGAGTTGAATTTCTCTCCATTGCATTTTTAGCATGCAACCCCTACTTTTCCAATTCGTAGTGGCAGTGAAGTATTTTGTATGAACCTAATGTGCGATAAGTATCTAGATGTCAAATCTGAAAATTGTGAATTGTCTTTTATGATAACAGATCAACATGAAAGGCCTAGATGGTATTCAAGGACCTGTTTATGTTGGCACTGGGTGTGTTTTCAACAGGCAGGCATTGTATGGCTATGATCCACCTACGTCTGAGAAGCGGCCCAAAATGACTTGTGACTGCTGGCCAAAGTGGTGCTGCTGCTGTTGTGGTGGCTCTAGGAAGAAGTCGAAGGGTAAGAAAAAAGGATTTAAGGCTATGCTTGGCCTTGGAGGACTATATAGTAAGAAGAAAATGATGGGCAAACAGTACACCAGGAGATCGTCAGGTCCAGCATTTGATCTTGAAGAGATTGAAGAAGGTCTTGAAGGATATGATGAGTTGGAAAAATCATCACTCATGTCCCAAAAGAATTTTGAAAAAAGGTTTGGAATGTCACCAGTTTTCATTACTTCCACTCTCATGGAAAATGGTGGCCTCCCTGAGGGAACGAACCCCGGTTCTCTTATCAAAGAAGCCATTCATGTTATTAGTTGTGGATATGAAGAGAAAACTGAATGGGGCAAAGAGGTGAGCATTGACACAGCCTTTTGGGAAGTTTCAAAGTTTTTTTTACTTCCTTTTCTGAACGACAATATGAATTAACAAAAAAAATTGAAAAGAAATCTTGTTGAAACTTGATATTAGTTTTATGTTAGTGCAATTGCAGTTGTTTTACTCAACTCGAAAAGCACACTCTCATGGACTGTTTTATTCACAGATTGGATGGATTTATGGTTCAGTTACAGAAGATATTTTGACAGGCTTCAAGATGCATTGTAGGGGATGGAGGTCAGTTTACTGCTCACCCAAGAGACCTTGTTTCAAGGGATCAGCTCCAATCAATCTGTCAGATAGGTTGCACCAAGTACTGAGATGGGCTCTTGGTTCTGTCGAAATCTTCCTCAGTCGTCATTGTCCACTTTGGTATGGATATGGAGGAAAGCTAAAATTGCTAGAGAGACTTGCTTATATTAACACCATCGTGTATCCGTTCACTTCCATTGCTCTGATAGCCTATTGCACACTTCCGGCTGTGTGTCTTCTTACTGGAAAATTCATTGTTCCAACTGTAAGTATTATTGAAGCCTAACTATTACCCTAAAAACAAAAAGAGAGAAATTATCAATGTAATTTACTGTGTCCTAAGATTAGTAAGTACATTTCTAATCAGAACCTATTGCCTTATGCAGCTAAACAACCTGGCAAGCATATGGTTTATGGCTCTTTTCCTCTCCATCATAGTGACAGGCGTGCTTGAGCTCCGATGGAGTGGGGTAAGCATTGAGGACTGGTGGCGCAATGAGCAATTCTGGGTCATCGGTGGCGTTTCAGCACATCTCTTTGCAGTCTTCCAAGGTCTTCTCAAGGTCCTCGCAGGAGTTGACACAAACTTCACTGTAACAGCAAAAGCTGCTGATGATGCAGAGTTTGGGGAGCTCTACCTCTTCAAATGGACAACTCTTCTCATTCCACCAACCACGCTGATTATCCTAAATATGGTTGGTGTTGTAGCAGGAATTTCTGATGCTATTAACAACGGATATGGTTCGTGGGGTCCTCTCTTTGGAAAGCTATTTTTTGCTTTCTGGGTTATTGTTCACCTCTATCCTTTCCTCAAGGGGTTGATGGGAAGGCAAAACAGGACTCCTACAATTGTGGTTCTGTGGTCAATTCTACTGGCTTCAATCTTTTCACTTGTTTGGGTTCGAATTGATCCTTTCTTGCCCAAACAAACTGGCCCTATACTGAAACAATGTGGAGTGGAATGCTAATCACCTTCCTACGAATCTGCATCAATTTTCAACACCACAGCCATTTTTTTTGTGTAGTTTCGTTGGTTGCAAGAAATATGCGGTTGAAAGTAGAAATTTTAATAGCATTTCAGTGGCAACACATACGTAAATCTTCAAAAATAAGAACTTGATAATGGATTTAAGTTTCCCTACGTCTGCTGTTTACTTCTTGATAGATGTTAGATGCACATCAAATTATGATTCATCTTAAGTTCGGAGATGGATACTAAAGCTAGATAGCAAGTACTCTTTTTATGCCCTGCACAATCAATCTAGTATATATTTTGCACCAACCTCTGTACTCATAATTCCAAGTAGAATCAGAACATCAGCATCAATCGCTTCATTATCGACTATACATATCTACGCCACAACGGAGAATGCATATGTTTTCGGGATGTGATGTGATGAGTGTGAACCTGTTTGTACTTGAAGTGGGCAGCTATAATGATACAGTGAATCGAAGAAATTATACATGATGTATAATACAAGTGATGATTTTATTCTTTGATACGCATAACAATATAATAATAAATAATATCTTAAATTGTTTTTATGTACGGTCATGCTTTCAAAACTGTTTCATGCCAAGTTAATTCTATTTTGCTTACTACACATTTGTGGTTTGTTTGGTAAGATAAATTTGTTCGATAAAAGACAAAATTATGGAAGAAATTAAAATTTAAGTCTTTTTATATTATCCTTATAGCTCCTGCCTAGTGCCTACGACTCTGACAAATAACATTCATGCCTTTTTCTAGCAGAGTTTGAGTTTAGTCAAACTTTGTTAGAAAGCAAGGGTACATGAACAAAGTTTTACAATAGAATCTTTTTGTTCTTCAATATTAGGGGGGATAATGGGCTTGTCTACAAACTAGGATCGATTAGGCTGTTCGGCTCGTGGATCTCATGGAGCGAGTCAATTCATTCACGAGCCAACGAATTTTATTAAAAAATTAATAAAATAAGTCCAAAATCGAGCCAACTCATGAAAAAAGGGTGTTCAACTTGGCCCACGGTTCTCTTAAAAAAGAGTCTGAGTTGTTTATGGGTCGAAAGGAAAAACAACACCGTCATATTATCCTACTATGTAACAGGGAATGTGCTTATTGACACTAGCAATTTCATTGCCCGTATAGAGATCTCTGTCTTGTGGGAACGGAGTAAAGGATGAGGATTGCGATAAACAAGACACAGCATTACAAATCGGCATATTCTATTATGCATTGTACGTAATTGCACTTGGAACAGGTAGAACAAAGCCCAATATCTCCATCATAGGAACAGATCAATTTGATGATTTTGAACCAAAAGAAAAAGTTCCAAGAGATCTCATAATTTTTCAACTGGTAGATGTTTAGCATCTTCCTAGGCACCGTTTTCTCTAACACTTTCCTTATATACATTCAGGAAAATATGGGTTGGAGAATTGGATATGGCATCCTAACACTTGGGCCTAGGGTATCGATACTCGTCTTCCTTGTGACTACATGTTCTTATAGACATAGGCCCCCTAACGGTAGGCCATTGACTCAAATGGCTCGGGTGCTTGTATCCATGGTAAGGAAATGGAAGATGGTTGTCCTCAGAAAACCAAATGTTTTGAGTTTGGAAGAGTACTCTAAGCCTGGCCAGTTTAGACTTATCATACCCCATCTCTCAGATGTATGAAAACAAATGCGTACCTTATATGTGTTATACGGTATTTTAAATGGATCATATTACGTAGGGAGAGAGTTCAGAACGAGAACAAGGATGATTCGAAAATCTCCATCTCCATGGATTTAAGACGAACAACAATGTCTTTCATTTTCATTATGCGCTCAAGCACACCTTTAAAATTGTCAAACTTCATGCCCAAAAACCTTTTCATTAGGGTGCTGGCCAACATTTTGTCTACACTCTTTGGTCGTCTTTATGAAGTCCTTAGCCTTCTGACATTTGAAGGATTGATCCCTTGATGCTATTATTGACACGAGTCTTCATGAGGCTCAAGCTTAAGAGATATGATATTTTCACGATTCATATAGAATCCTCTCATCTGAAATACTTGATTTCATAGGAACAAGTAGTTAATTCACACGGAGCACCAAGTTGAGATCCACACATCCCATTGTGTGCAGAATTTTCTCCCTTGAGTCCAAAAAGTTATTACCACATAGAATTGGAAGAGAAAAAAAAAATTAGAAATCATTGCATAAGATAAACACATAGATTGAGGTTCTGTTCGGTAGAGATTAAAATCCAATTAAAATTGAAAATATAGTCGTTATTGGGTCCCACTCATTTAATAAAAGTCAACAATAATAACTAATTTTTCAATTTTAATCTCTACCGAACGGGCCCTGAAGCTATGAAGATTATCTATATATTGAATTAACCTAAGCCAATTCTATTTTGTAAATTCAAACCTTTGTGCGAGTAGAGGACGTTATTAAACATTGAATTTATCAATTTTTTAATAATATGTAAAAGTTTTAAATTAGCCGATTTATTTAGACTCAACGTGCGAAATTACACAATTAAAAACAAGTCACTTTTTAATTGTTTTTAAATGGTTAATCAATCACGTCAATTTATCATATATTGAACCACCACAATTTGTAATGCTAGAGTCGTAAAGAACACCAAGTTGATCACTGAGAAAACTCTTCGCAAATGACAAAAAATTCTGGGTGCTTTGACAGTAAGTAATCCACTATAAACGAAATAATTTACAGTATGGTCTGAACCTCGACTAACCCTTAGTCCCTTCCTACCTCTTTTCCTTTAGTCACCTTGATCCTACTAGTTTGCGTGTTCTTCACACCAGATTCTAATTCCTAGTATATCATTTTGGCTTTCCTAGACTACGTGCTTATCACACCAACCCCTGACCCCTGGTATATTACCTTAGCCCTCTTGGATTGTGTGCTTCTGCACCAACTCCCTATCCCTAATATCATTTTCCTTCGATGGATTAGATGATTTGGTGTTTGATCAAAAGACCTTCTGTGTTTTGATCGTGTGGTTTAATATGAAACAATAAGACTTGATCAACAAGATTATTTTGGAAGAATTTATGGATAAAGTAATATGTGGTGGTTGAATCTTGGAATCAAAGAATGTTTGTTTTGGATTATCAAAGTATTGATCTCTCCGAAAAAATATGATTCAACACATTTTTGGACGTCTCACACGGTGTATATTTATAATGGGTAGTGTTTGGGATGAAAATGAACTCAAAATTAGCTTGAAAATTGAATATTTCTGTTCCTCAAGTAACCACGCCGCTCGAGCTCCAGGCCAGCAATAGGCGAGCGGCAATTGATCAGTTGTCAATATTTGTACCATAGCTTTCTCTTCCGATATTCGATTGATATGATTAAAGGTGCGTTTGAAAGCTAACGCAAAGAGTTACAATTCTTTTAGAATAGTCTTGTCCAAATTCAAATGTTTTCTAGTGAAATATCCGTTGCAACTTGTGGATGAAAATTGGAGCATGATTTGTGCAACACTTTTACACTTATTTGATTATAATTACATTCCAATGATCATATGTAATCTTTTTGGACATCTTGGACTCCTTCAAGACCTATACTACCAACCACAACCCTTTTGACTTTAATTAGGACTCGATAACTGCTATTTTGACTTTGATTACAAGTCGATAAAATTCTAATACAATTCAATTAGGACATGATTTTGACTAAGTGAATTGCCAATTACAAATTAAACTTTACAATCTCACCCTTTGGCATTTCGTGATTAAATCATTTATTTCAAAGTCAAATCTAAAACTCATAACAACAAACTACCCAATGACTCAAATCCCAAAATTTACTTCAACATCTTGTCAACCTATTTCCTGAAACATGTGGAAACCACATTACTACGTGAAAAGTAAGAGGAAACTAACAACACAAAAATCTTATAACTAAGTTAAATAAAATAACATAATAAAACATGTGTAACATTGAAGCATGCATTATCATGCGAATTATAAATTTTAAAATAAACTATGAAATTTTATATCAATACAGACAAAACACAACACTATATCAATAATGAAACTCCAAGTGAAAATCATTCTAAGAATTTTTGACTCCTTCTAAATCAAATATTAAAAAAATATCAACTTCACATATCTCATATACTGCCCAACTCTCAAAAATAAATACTCTCTCGCCCCTTTTATCATGAATAACAAACGAAAACAAGTAATAATCATAAATAACACAGAGAGTAATGAGTAAAAAAAATACGCACATGTACAATTATGTAAAACACGTGATAGGAGAATAAAAATTCTCCTTTTTGGGACAACTTTTATTTTTCATGGATTTTTAAATATATCATCATGAACAATTAATTGCTTGCTTATACACATATAATTCATAAATAGTAATTTTTTTTTCCACATAACTTTTTTTAACGTAAATGGAGTAAATTGTATAAGCTATACATGTGTGAAAAACGCCTATAAACTCGTGTAAGCAAGTCTCAAAACCTTCAATCAATGAGAAAATAACATGTAAAAATCACTGGTGAATAAATGTATTCCTCAAAGTATGAAGTCAAACATAGTGATATTAGAACCTTAATAAGCTCATATTTAATTGAATAAATTTTTCTTACACACACACACACACACACACACACACACATTATTTTCTTTTATTTTTCAAATCTTATGTTCAGACTTTTCTTCATTAAACTTTCTACATGACCCATGTAACGAGTTTTAGACCGATGACTCCAAAGCCAAATGACTTATAGGGCACCAGGTATGAAGAGACCCTACATGCTTAATTACTCAAGTCATATATGTTACCAAGAAATGTATAAGACTGTTTCACAATATTTTATATAATTCAAATATTTTTCTTTGAATCTTAATAGTAATCTATCTTTTAAGGGAAATATACCAGAGTTTAAGTCAACCAATTTAAATGTCATTTTATATTTAAAGTCAATTCACCACACAGACGACTGACATCCCAAGTCTCAAACATGCGGTCAAAATCCACTCACAAAATCTTAATGTGTGCAGTGCATAATGTACATGAAATAACCTATACCAAGTACTCCAAGTATGTTCTAAATAAAGTTAATGGAAAAGTGATTCACTATCCATAAATTATATAAGTACATGATCACAAAATAACATGTTTAATGACTTCACTTAAAAACTCTATATTTTTTAAAAATAAATTCTTTTTTTCTTCATTTTTATAGTAATAAAGAATCAATGCAAAACAATTAAAAAAAGCAAAAACGTTTAGAGTGCATGCATGAATAAGTAAATACCATGAACAATGCAGATGCATACACCTAAATATCTAATCAATAAGGCACAAAGTGCTCTTGTCATGACAGCAACATGAGGAATATTGCAATTATCAACATCACTTAGACTTGTAATTTCACCCTTCTTGACCTAAATCTTCTTTAAAGAAAATGTAATATGAGTCATCGATTTAATCAAGTGACTCACTTGGGCAGTCAAGAAACTAACACGAGTAGTTAGATCTTGATTGTTGTACCCAAACAATAACGTACAACAATTAGGTCTAATGTGACATAAAACACCACAATTATGACACGTAGAAATGAATTTAGGAACAATCATAGATTTCAAATTTTGAATCTTAAGTGGAGGAAACCTATATTGTATCGATGGTTTCGGTCTTTGGACACCTACATTTTTTATTGTTTTTTTTATTCAAGAGCTCATGAAACTTAGATCTTATGTGTCATACCTTACCACAATGGTGACACAAGGGGATGAACATAGGAATAACTTTAGGTTTCAAGTTTTGAGCCTTAGGCTTTGAGGCGAGTACAAACTTATTATTAGAAGATGAAGTAGTGTCAGAATTTGTTTCATTATTGTTCAAATCTCCTCTATTCCCATCAATTTTGTTCAGATCTATCACATTATCAATCTTTTCAGATCCGCTAGAGAATGACTGAAGTTGGGAATTCGATTTTTCTAGATAAGATGTAAGAGATTTAATCTTAATTTCTAAGGATTCTTTCTCAACCCTTAATTCATTCAATCCACTAGTCAACTCCTAAAGTTTGACCTCTAAACTCTCATTTTCTAATTCAAGTTTATGCAATTTCTTAAAGGCGGAGCTATTCACATTTTTCAACTTAAGGCACTCATCAAACAATCCGTCAAACGCCTCATAGATATCCCTACCATCTTCATATCTTACATCAGAATGCGATTGACTCATCTAAATAAAATAGGGTCAAGGATAGCAATTACTGTTCCTCGAATAACCACACCGCTTGAACTCTAGGCCACCGACGACGAGCGACAGTTGAGTAGTCGTCAGTACTTTCATTATAACTTTCTCTCATGATATCTGATTGAGTGTGTTAGAAAGATAACGCAAATGACTACAATTCTTCTAGTGAGTGGTGAAAGAGGAGAGAGAAAGGACTAATTGAAGTACCCGTTGTTGACCTATGGTTGACGTTTCGTTTTGATTATCACAAATAAATTATGTTTACTTTTAACAAATTGACTTCGAGTGTCTATATTGATTATTGCACAAGAATAAAATCGAAGACACGAAGTTTGAGGTCAAGTAATTTTCATATAATGCTCGACGTGGAAACAAAATTGATCAAACAAGGCTATGAAGAATTATATTGAATAAACTCCCAAAAAGAAGCCTAACCCGCAAAAAGATGCCTCAACAAGAATCGAGACAAAAGTCAAAGTATGATCAAGCATGCAAGTTAAGATATTCAAAACAAAGTACTTAGACTTTTATATTTAAATGTAAAATATTTCAATACTTGACAATTATTCGTGACAAGCTCAAAAATCATTTTGTACACGAAAAATTATTTTCACTACGACTTGCATAAAATGTTTTGATCAAAAGTAAAATTAATTTTCAAAATGATATTTGGACTTATATCATATTTTCATGCAAAACATTTTGAAAAAAAAAAAAAAAAAAAGTCAACGGTCAACGATTAACTGTACCGGACGTCCGGTAAAATCAAATTTTGGCCCAATGGTCAAAATTTCAACGGTCTTATTTTCTGACAAAAAATAACAGCTAAATTGACCGTCCGGTATATACCAGACGTCCGGTATGACAGAGATTTTGACAGTTTTTCACTTAGAATTACCAACTCTCTTGGCATTCAATTTGTACAATTTTAGAAAGAAAATTAAGAGAGTTATTTATTGAAAATCTTTGAGTTTAATTGATTTTATATTCAATTTCATTTAAAAAGAATTTCTTGATTGATCGAAACTAGTTTTTTTTATCCATTTCATCAAGAATTCAATTTTGTAAAGAAACTTTTCAATCTTATCTAGTCCTTAGATGCATTTAGACACTTCCTTTAGCTGCTCCAGTTGATTGGCTCATGTACTATAGTTTTATTTGAATTTCATTTCTCCTGAAACTTGAAAGCAGGCTCAAAGCAAACTACGACAAGTAGCCCTATCTAAATTCAAATGTTTTCTACGTGAAAAATACATTATAACTTGTGACTGAGAATTTGGAATATGATTTGTGCAATACTTTTACACTTCGTTGACTTCTAATTACATTCCAATAATCATATGTGATTCTTGAATATCTTAAACTCCTTCAAGACCTATACTTCCAATCCCATCTCTTATGGCTTTAATTATGACTCAATAACTCTTATTTTGACTTTGAGTACAACTTGATAAACTCGTAATAACAATTCAAGCAGGACATGATTTTGATAAAGGAAATTGTTAATTACAAAATTGATTTTATAATATCAAACACAAACTTTCTACACCTATGGGCATAGGAGATTTGTATCTTGATATTTAACTTCTTTATGCAATTAAACCACCCTTAAGATAATTATTTTCACGTGAGGCCAAACAGTCATCCTATGAATCTATCACTTTATGAGTGTCATATGTATCAACATATAATTCCATATGTGATTTTAATTTCCACAACATAATATTAAAACTAAGGCCCTATTTGATATCTAAAATTTTCTATCTTTTACCTTGTTTGATAGGCACTTTTCCTTAGAATTTGTTTTCCCCCAACCTCCACGTGATCTCCTTTTCTTGGTTTTCATGGAATTTGTTTTCCCACCACTTTGGTGGGAAAAATGTTTTTTTTTTTTTAAATAATGGAAACAAATTCTATTCCTTTAATGGACAATTTTTATGTAAAATAAAGTCAAACGAACACAAAAGATCTATAATTTTAATATTTTCCATGTGGAAAATTATACTAATCAAACACAATTAATTGACAATTCCAAGGATAACAATTATAGGCAATTCAATTCCTTATAATTCATTTTATTTCTACCCAAATCTCACTCTTGCAATCAAATGGACCATAAGATGATTTGACTGTTCTTAAGTTATAATAACATGTCAAACTTCAAAAATTAAACCCCTATTTAGTAGGGATTAAAATCAGATTTTTAATATATTTTGATAAAACTGAAATGTGTGGTTGAAAATTTGTGGATTCCATACAATGTGTGGTTAAAATTAGTTTTTGACTTTGATTGAAATTCTACCAAACGGGGCTTAAATACCATCAAGTAATGTTGAATGGAATGGATGGGTTTTAAAGTAGAGATTAAAAATCTGACCAGTAGCAGGTCGTAAACACAATACGAATCACTTCACTTACTATGCTAGATTAACCAAATTTCTCATCATTGGTTGATTGTAGTAATATAGGACAGTACTACGTGTTCAAACAAATAAACTATAAGCTAAGTGGTCTATCATGAATGAATCAAAACATAAATAATTCTATTTTTGGTCGATTTTGAATAGAGGAAATGGATATGCACATTAATTCCCAATAAGTTACAACCTCATTCAACATATATACAATATTAAAATCGAGCATTTAAATTCCGTGAGATAAGGCATGCATGTTAAAACCTCATACACACAATTACAGATTCCAAGGCATGCTATGGACAGAAATATGATGTTTCATATTTTAAAATGTATAGAAATTTAGATGTGTACATGAAACAATGATTATATATTAAACACAACTAAAAATCTTAATGTGTCGTGAGAATAATAGGACATACGGGCTCCTACAATTGATATTCCTTAATGCACATCTGCATAGCAAATATTCGGTAACATGTAAGCAAACATATTCATAGTCAAAAGACTTGTATATAAACATATTAAATGCAACAGTTTCTGTATGCACGTTTTTCAAAATCATCGTGTCTCAAAATTTAAGCTGTTAGAGGGGATGCATTTATTTATTTAAATTTAGCCCATGTTTGATATACATTAAAATTTTTCATTTTCATTCTTATACTCATTTTCAACCACACATTTTTAATAAAATAATATTTTTCATCACATCGATAACTTTTCCTTCTTTTTCAATCACATATTTTTCATCAATTTACTATTCTAAAATACATTTTTTTTAAATAATGTGGCTCAAACACACCCTTAGTCTTCAATGTGTCTTCAAATATGCAAGTTGACTTCATTTTTTTTCCCAAAAAAAGCTATGAAACCTACGCAATTTATATAATGGGTGGTGTTGGACTTGAACACTATGCAATTTACTTTGGTGCCATGTTGAAAACATGTTCAACAAGTATAACTCACTGTCATTTCGATTCATGTAGCCTCCTGGATAAAGCAACAGTCGAAATCGGAGTGACACGAATTGAAATAACCAAACAAATGATAAAAAGGATTCCAATTCTGGAAGCAACATTCATATCTGGTGCAAACAAACACTCTCTTTATGAAACAAGGTAGAACCTTAGTGACGTAGCGGAAGATTATAGGAAATATGAAGAATCTCACAAAGATGAGAAGAAAACTCACGAAATTTTTTATTCAATTCAATAATCTGCTACCTCAAAGGGCTTACAATGGTTTAAATAGTAAAACCCTAGCAAAATTCGAAAAAATAAATAATAGAAATAAAAAAAATGATATTTTTCCATAAATGGAAAATTTCGATATAACAATTTAAATGAAAATTACTAAGATTTAGGATGGTCATCCAACAAACAAAATACGAATCCGAATTTTATTGAATGAGATATTATCAAAATAAAAATTATCATAAACGACAAAAACGCTTAATCGATGGCCTAAACGATAGAATCTGTCCAAAATCATTGGTCGTTGCCAATCAAATTAGACTAGCAATTCACCAAAAAACGAACAAACCCGAAGTTATCATGAAATCATTTTTTCCCTTTGCGATCCAATCTCATCATAAATTCTAACTCCTTATGCACTTCATCACTTAGACAGAAGCATTGGTCCCCATTTCCATATTTCCTTAGCATGTCTTACAACATTTGTGACAATTTTAATGCTCATTAGCGTTGTACTATATGACTAATTCTTCGTCATTACAACAAAAAAGCCTTTTCCAACAGTTAAAAAACGTTGTCGAAGACTTTTGCAATGTTTGGACATCTGTTGCAAACCTTGATATTGTCGTAGAGTAGAAAGATACGGCAACATTTATGAATGTTGCCGATAACCTTTTCGCTACGTTTTTTAAATGTTGCCAATAACATTTTCTCAATGTTTTTCGAATGTTGCCAATTACCTTTTTGCAATGTTTTTTGAACGTTGCCAATAAGCTTTTTGCAGCGTTTTTTGAATGTTGCGAATAACTTTTTTGCAACGTTTTTTGAACGTTGCCGTAGGTGAATAGTTTTTTTAAAAAAAACTTTGCATAATTAATTTAGTTTTAGAAAAATATTTATTTATTTCATTTCCAACAAATCTATAATAATTACAAAACAAAATACTACACATTAGTAATATGTAATCAGATTTTACATAATTCTAATAAACAAAAATAGTGAATATGATTCAATACAGTATGCCGAAATGCAAAGCTAATCTAAATAATGCTAACACCATTAGCTTACTCAAAAATTTATATAGCAAACACATTTGACCAACAAAATATTACAAAATATTCGATCCATATCAGAGTTTGCTTCTGTGACCAACAATTTAGTTATTCTAAAAATAATCTAACTCCTTGCATATCACAAAAATAATAAGGGTATAATTAGCATGCAAATCAAAAGTATTTATGCTTCAAAAATACAATTTTTTTATACAATTCTAGTTAAACATTTGCTAATCACCAAATTATATCCTTAGTTATACTTCATATTTCTCTAATGGATTCATCCATTTATGTTTGCAAAACACACCTTGCCACATATATTTAATTTTAGGGAAAATTAGCTAGAACCCTACTTATCAAGATTACATTTCAAAAATAAGTGGGTGAAAGAATAAATTTCAAAATTCATGTGGTAAATACTAATTTTTAAATTAATTAAAACAAATTAATTACAGCTACCCACTGACACGCCGAACATACCCCATACCCGATTTATTTGTGAACTCTCCCACACGCTTTCTCTTCCCCAAAAATTAGATTAGCACTCTCACCCAAAAATCAGTCGGCTACTTCTTCCCCACCCCACACCATCTAAATTCCGGCCACCTACCACTTCTCTCGCTGGAGTTTCTCTGTTCTCCAAAAATTTACTCAATACGGATTCATGACTTGTTAATATTGGCCTCCCGCCCTCAATCTGACGCTCAGGTGTCATGCAAATTACGAAGCTCTCCGCTACACAACAGAGATCGAAGAGATCGGAAAGAAGTTTGTTGATAGACTTGGGAAAGACGGTGAACCATATATTGCTCTTCACTTGAGGTAATAATTGTACAAGATTATTTCTGTTCTTTCTTTGTTTGTTCCTTCTAGATATACTAAACTTCTATTTTACTAGGTATGAGAAAGACATGCTTGCATTCACTAGTTGCAGCAACAATTTGACCACAATTGAGGCTGAGGAACTTAGTGTCATGAGGTATAATGTTAAGCACTGGAAAGAAAAAGAGAATGACAGCAAAGAAAGGCAACGGCAAGGGGTCTGCTCTATTTCTTCTTGGGAAGCAGCCCCGTTTCTCACGGCCATAGGGTATCCTTCCTCAATGCTAATATACATATTTGCAGGTGAAACTTTCGGTAAAAATAGCTTGGACGCATTCCAATCTGAATACCCCTAATGTTTTCACTGACTCAACACTTGCAACAGCAGAGAAGTTGAAGAAAATGTGGCACCCTTTTCTGTTCTATGACTATATTACGATTTGACTACTGGGTAGTTTGTTGTGACCGTCTGTGACTGATTAATTGTGACTCGTTGTGACCAACTATGATCGATTGTGACTGATTCTGTTCTGAAATGGGTGGTGGTTGTGCGAATATATGTGGTGGTTGTCAGAATCTGTTAAATTGCGGTGTATGGGTTGTGGTGGTGGTGGTTATGGTGGCGATTTTTGAAATATTTTGGTGTGGTGTTTTGTGGCGGCGGCTGTAGTTTTGTAGTGAAAATGGTGATTTTGTTGGTGGTTTTGTTTGTGAGAGAGACGGATGTTGAAAGTTCTAGTGATGGTTGTGGGTGTAAGGATGACTAGATTGATGTGGTGGAGTAGTCGACGTCGCTACAGAGTAAGAAAGCTGCAATCGGAGTTGGTGGTGTCGGCAAACATTTTCTGTTTTATGACCATATCACGATTTGACTACTGGGTAGTTTGTTGTGATCGTTTATGACTGATTGTGATCGTTTGTGATCGATTGTGATCATTTGTGACCGGTTAATTGTGGCTCGTTGTGACCAATAGTGACCGATTGTGACTTGAGATTCTGGAATTTTTTTTGAAAGTTAGGAATAGGTGGATGGGGTAGGTATGTTGATCGGAGCATGCGTTGGAGTGGTCATTGGTGCAGTTTGCCAGATGGATCGTGAATAGCCGCCGAAGAGATCGTCGAGGGTGATCGTCGGAACTGTCGTCAGAGCGGCCGCCAGAACTGTTGCTAAAACTGTTGTTGGAGCGGCCACCAAAGTAGGTGACCGCCTCTGATGGAGAGAAAGGGTGGGGAGATGATAGAGGGTAGAGAGTAGAGAAAGAGATAGAATGATTTGAATTTGAAATTTAATAAATTTGGATAATTGTATTATATTATAATTAAAAATATTTCATTAATTGATTTAACACTTGATTTTTGAAAAGAATTTTAAAGTTTGTTATTTTTGAAATGTAATTCTTATATATAGGATTTATGTATGGTTCCCTTAATTTTAATCTATGTTCCTCTTCCGGATACCAAATAGTTTACTTATAAGAATACCATCGTTTGCCTTGGTTTTGAGAGGCCCATCTTAATCGGGAATTCAAAAACCTGTTATATCTTTATACCAAATTAAGAATTCAAAGTACTTCCATCCAACCAGGCTTATATGTTTCTCTATTCTATACCTAGCTATGCATGTCCATTGAAATGACGACATGGGAAAATTAGCTCATGTGTGAACTTGTTGTAGATCTAATAACCAGTTTGAAAATATTAACAACCACCAAAGCAATTCAATCTTCCCTAGTAAGAAATCAACCAGGCTCTTTAGCATAAATGCTACTAAGAAATCAATCTGGTGCCCTAGAAAAAATGCAAATATTGCCAACTCATTGATAGCCAACTTCATTATTTATAGTAATATTGTCAAGGTGCTAGCTAAAGAACATCAACAAATACGAACTCTCAGCCACAACTTACTTCTACACTTCATATCTGTTGCTCATAAACATTAAAAATGAGAAAATACAATTCCCCAAAATGGAAATGGATTCACACAATAGTTGTAATAAATCCAAGAAACATACCTGCGTAAAACAAAAGTCTAATACTACTCTTTGGCCAAGCAACAGTACTTTCCATGGCTTCATGAAGAGTTTGATATACAAAAACCCGAGGAGTAAAAGAATTTGAGTTCCCATCTTCCACATTCTAAAAAATAATGCAAATATTATAAAAGTTATTCTACATATACTTGGCTATATTAAGTTATATTATCGCTGTATAAATAATGGTCAAAAGTTCTAACATGTTGACTTAACTAGAGAAGTGTTTATAAGTCTTTACCAGCTTTTCTTTGGCAAAAGAGCTCACTATTCACATTCAAGAACATTAGGATGTTTATGCTATACGTCAAATCTAGATCCCCACAAAAATAAGTTTGATCCTAGAGCCCGAAAATGCATGTTCATTGGATATCCAAATGGAATAAAAGGCTATAAAGTCTTTGACTTGAGAATTAGAGAAACCATAACTAGTCGAGATGTGATCTTTTATGAAGACACATTTTCTTTTCAACAAAATCACAACTTATCTTCTATGCTGCCTACACTAGAAATCACTACTCTAGATGATGTCCAGTTATACCAAATCCTATCTTAGAGAGTTTTGATCAACCTTCATAAACGAGTGACAATTCTTATTTTTTACAGGAAACAACATTTGAAATTAATAACCATAATCATGAGGAATCTCTTACTTCAGAAGCTATTGAATTATCTCTTTTCCCATTTTTTGAATCACTTTATCTCTAAGAACCCTGTAGATCCACTAAAATAAAAAATAGGCCCAATTACCTCAAAGATTTTCACCTTCCTTAGCAACTTCTGGCACTCTTCTTTTCAATGTAACAACTTTTGAAGGTAACAATTATTCTCTTGATTTAATTCTTAATTATTCTAAACTTTCAACCATACATTTGAAATATACTATATCCATCACCTTGAGTCAGAACCTCACACATTTGAAGAATCCTAGAAATTCTTCCATTGGAGAAGTGCCATGAATGTTGAAATTTAAGCTCTTGAAGCCAATGAGACATGGGAACTGACCAACTTGCCTCCAAGGAAGAAACCAATTGGTTGCAAATGGGTCTACAAGACCAAATATAAGGCAAATGGCAGCAATAAACGAAACAAGGATAGATTGGTGGCGAAGGGCTACACTCAACGAGAAGGAGAAGATTATTTTGAAACCTTCTCCACTATTGCCAAGATGCCAACTGTGAGATGCCTTATGTCCATTGCAGCATGTAAAGACTATTCTCTCCATCATCTTGATTTTAATAATGCTTTTGTCTATGGAGAATTGGATGAGGAAGTATATATTTCTCTGCCTCCAAAGTATGGTAGAGAAGGGAAGCAACAAGTATGTAGGTTTAAGAAGTCTCTTTATGGCTTGAAGCAAACTTCTTGTCTATAGAATCAAAACTCACCCCTATTATCACTAAGATTGGTTTTATCCAATCTAAAGCGGATTATTCACTATTTACCAAGAAAGCTGATTCCTCTTTTACCGTAATGCTTGTATACGTTGATGATATGGTAATTGCAAGAGACAATGAAGAAGAAATACAGAAACTGAAGCAATGTTTAGCATACCATTTTAAGCTAAAGGATCTTGAAAAGTTGAAATATTTCCTAGGCATAGAAGTTTTCCAATCCAAGGAAGGGATTTCATTTGCCAAAGGAAATACACGCTAGAAATTCTTCAAGAATGCGGACTTCTTGGTGCTAAATCTGCCCAACTTCCTATGGAACAGAATTTGAAACTCAACGAGAAAGAAGAACAAGCCTTATCTGATCCTAGACATTATAGAAGATTAATAGAAAGGCTACTTTATCTAAAAATAAATAGGCTTGATATATTATACTTGGTACAGGTCCTAAGTCAATATCTTAGTCAGCTGAAAGATGTGCATTTGAAGGAATCATTAAGGGTAGTAAGATATTTGAAGACATCCCCATCACAACGGTTGATTTATCTAGCAAAAAGTAAATTGTAGCTAACTGCCTTTTGTGATGCAAATTGGGGTACTTGTCCTGAAACTAGAAGGCCCATTACCGAGTTTTGCATGTTCTTTGGAGTTGGTTTGATATCATGGAGGTCAAAGAAATAAAGGATTGTGTCTAGTCCTCTATTGAGGTAGAATATCGATCAATGGTTGCAACAACTTGCGAGTTGGTATGCTTTAAAAGTTTATTAAATAATTTTAACATATCTGTTGAATAATCGATACAATTATTCTGTGATGATCAAGCAGCTGTTCATATTGCTTCAAATTCAATTTATCATGAAAGAACAAAACACATAGAGATTGATTGTCACATTGTGAGGAAGAAAATATAAGCCGGTTTGATAAAGAAATTTCACATCTCAACAAATTTACAAGTTGCAGACATGATGACGAAGGCAATTGGTTCGAAGAAGTTCCAATATCTCTTATGCAAGATGGGAATTTAATCAATTGCATCTCCATCTTGAAGGGAGTAATGAGATAGATATTTGAATTAAATGCAGCATAAAACACAAATCATAGGAACAAGAGAAATTGTTTGCAAGTTTTGAAATTATTCATTGACCTCTTACAAAGAAGGAGCATATTTCTACAGTTGAAAAAATAGAGTGGTTGTTTCACCAAAAATGGAATCTGCATGAATGAAAGAAAGTAGCCGTGTTGTTGATCCTAATAGCTGTTATGTTTTGTTTGTATTCATAAATAATTCCTGATTTTCAGGATCTGATTTGGTGTATATATAGAGCTTTCTCCTTGTGTATTTTTGAAAAAACAAAAAATGAATGCAATTCAATCGACTGGTTCATTGTGTTGGTAACCAACTCCCCTCTCATATTTGTTAAACATTACTAGAAAGCATTTCAACTACATAACAATCAAGATTACATCAAAATGTGATGCAAATTAATGAAATCAATATCTCTATATTCATAAGTTTAATATCTTTACCCATTAGACAAGCTGGCCCGAGGGAGAAGGCAATAACCGACTAGCAACAATGGTTTCCAAAATCCTTGTGTCAAATGACTAGAGAATCAATACCTTCAACCATATTCTCTACTTTTGATAATCTTCGTAGCAAACACAAACTTTCTTTTTCTACAGGGCATCCTTGTGGGGAATCTTGATTATAAACAACCAAAAATGTATTAAGTATAACAATAATCATTATTAGCTGTATTGTTGGCTACCATTTGATGTTAACCATTTTGCGTATTTCCAAGCTAAGCCCAAGTCTAATGATCTAATATTTGACTTGTGTAAACACTAAAGTCATGCTATTACTTTATACTCGCGCATATATACATGATTTTCGTATTGCAATAACATATTCGTTTTAGCTTTTATTTGATTTGCACACACATACGCAAATCAAAAAATGATGTAAACATTATATATTATGTGAGCGGATTTATTAAATTTTATTATACAACTGTATACAGATTAAAAATGATTTATTAAGATGTCTTTTTAGTTTATAGTGCAACTACGCATATTATTTTTCAAGACAAAAGGTATTTTTTTGGATATAACATTAGTAGAAAATAATGTTAATATGATATCAGGTACATTGAGTATCATTGAAAGCTTCGAAATAACTAGAATTATCTTACCAAAAAATACAAATGTATATATTAACGATGTACTTTATTCTAGTAAATTCAAAAGGGTTTTTCTTAGTTTTAAAGATATTAGCCGCAATGAATACCATGTTGAAATTATACAAGAAAATAATGTTAAATATTTTTACATAATTCCTTTTGTGTTGGTCAAAAGTAAATAAAATAAAAAATCTTGGCAATCTCCTTTGAAATGTACTATACATTCCTAAAAATGATTAAATTGAACATTATCATGAACTCAAAGTTCGTTGATCCAAAAAATTGAATACTTTAACATGATCGGTTTTGAAATCCTTGAGCAATATAATGATGCGTCAAATAAGTAACAATTCAATGGACAACTCCTAAAGAATCAAAATCTTATTTTACCTAACAATTATCATTTGTTACTTGTTCGCAAGACAAGTTAATCATTTGATCTTCTACTACAAAAGTTAATTCAGAATCTTCAACTTTCTTGAAAAGAATTAATGGACATATATATGGGTCAATACACCCGTCATGTTGATTATTTCATTATTTTATGATTTTAATTGATTTTTCTACTAAATGATCTCATGTCCGCTTACTTTTCAATACTAAAAACTTAGCTTATACTATACTACATGCTTAAACCATAGAATTATGAGTTCAATTCCCTTATTACTCAACCTAGACAATTCATCTAAGTAATGCTGGTGAATTTGAATCACAAGATTTGGTGAGTATTGGATGTCAATTTTGATTGTCAATGAACATTCGATTGCTCATATCTATATACAAAATAGCTTGACAAAGTCATTTATCAAACGTCTACAATTTGTGTTTGCATTATATCATATCACATTTTGCAGTATTTGTTCTTATAAAACTAAGTGCTTATTATCAATTCTCACCTACAAGTTTTCGATTGTACAGTCCAAGTCTTAATTTCACCCAAAAACGTACTAAAATAAATCCCCAACTAAGACTTAGAATTTATATTGATTTTGATTCACCATCCGTTACTAGATGTTTTGAACCTTTAATATGTGATTTATTTACTACACACTTTGTAAATTATCATTTTGATGAACTAATTTTTTCAACTTTAGGAGGGACAAAACTACATTTCGAAAAATAAGGAAAACTTTCTTGGAATGTAACATCCGTATCTAACTTTGATCTCCACAGCAATCCATGTCACCAGTAGGTTGAAAAATAATTCACTTGCAAAGAGTTACAATTCAATTACTTGACGTATTTTTTAACACAAGAAAAGTGACAAGTCATATGAACCAGTAGAGAATACTCCATTAAAGTTAATGTCTCTACAAGACAATCTGCTATAACAAATAAATCTCAAATAGCCTAAAGCATGATCGACCAATTGGTGCCAAAGACTTTGTACCTTAAAAGAGAAAGTACAATAGAAAAAAAAAAACTTTGGAAGTAGAAAAATTGAACAATAAAATACTAATAACGTGATTCATGTAGAACCACCAATGTTCGAAAATAATATGATTTCAATAAATTATTCGTTATCTCATAAATTGTGGAAACAAAATAATATTATTATAGAAAATATTTTTTCCTTTAATATGTCTCTTAAAATTATGAATGAGAATTTTGAACCACAGTCTGTCAAAGAACGTCAACATAAAAATGGTTGGTCAAAAAGGAAATGAGTCATACGTGCAGAGTTGAATTCCTTAGAGAAATGAAAAATGTTTGGACTTGTAGTTCAATCCTTTAAAAATGTAATCCATGTAGGATACAAGTGAATTTTTGTAAGGAAAGAAAATGAAAAAAAAAAAGAAACAAAATTACAAGATGCAAAACCTTACTCATATTCCCAGGTTTCTAACAAAGAACTGAGATTGATTATGAGGAAACATATTATTTCATTATGGACATCATCACTTTCAAATTTTTAGTTAGTTTGACTATGTCACATAGGCTCACTTGCGCAATGTACTAACTGCCTATTTATATGGTTTAGTTAATAGTGATATATACATGAAAATTCTCAAAGAACTTAAAGTGTCGGAAATAAATGATACATGCCCTAAAATTATGTTCTCAATTAAATTGCAACGATCCTTATATGAATTGAAACAATCTTGATGCACGTGATATAATTGTCTTAGCAAATTTTTGTTGAATGAGAGTTGAAAAATGACAATGTTTACCGATGTATCTTCTTAAAAAAAAAAACAAATAGTGGATTTATAATTGTGACATTTTATGTTGATGATTTAAACTTAATTGGAACTCCTAAAGAGCTTAAGAAAAATTGCAAATCATTTGAAAAATGAATTTTAAATGAAAGATTGAAAAAAATTAAATTTTTTTCTTGGATGGCAGATTGAATATTTTTAAAAAGATTTTGATAAATACATTCATTTACATCACTTATTATTTTTTGATCACTTGATGTGAGAATGATCAATTTCATCCAATTGAAAATGGGGAAAGGATTCTCAGTCTTAAAGTACCATACCATAGTGCAATTAGAACATTAACCTATGTTGCAAATCGTACTCAATAAAATATAGCTTCTTTTTTTTCTATAAATTTCCTTACATGATATAGCTCTACACATACTCAAAAACATTGAAATAGTGTTAAACACATTTTTTCTTACCTAGGAGGCACTATTGATATGAGGTTATATTTATCCATTAAAACTGGGACCTTTGTTAGTGGGATATGTATATAGGTTATCTCTCAGATCCACATAAAATTAAATCGCAAAAAATATATGTATTTACAAAGGGTGGAACAGTTACGTAATATATATCCATAAAGCAAATCTTGACACAACATTTTCAAATCCTTATGAAATTATTGCAATCCATGAAGTGGAGAATGTGTATGGTCGATGAACATGACCTATCATATCCAACACTCATTCAGATTAACTTCAATAAAAAGATAGTCCAACAATATTTTATGAAAATAATGTAGCTTGTATTGTATAACTCAAATCAGACTATATCAAAAGAGATGGGACAAAACATATTTATTCGAAAATCTTCTATACACGAGTTTTAGAAGACTAGTGATCTTGATGTTTAACAAATTATCTCAAGTGATGACGTGATTGCACATACAAGAAAACAGTGCACAACGCATCGACTCAAATATATTGAGTGACAGACTTCTAATACTAAGAATTGCGCCAATTTCAATTTTAACTCACTAAGCTATTTGTTTCATGGCTTTAATTTGACCTGCAAACTCAACTTTGGAAATGGAGTAGTCGTACTCTTTTTCTTTCACTCATGTTATATCACATTGAGTTTTCATGGCAAAGCTTTAATGAGGCAACATTTATTTACAATCCTAAAAAGATAATTGTATTTTTTTTCATTTGTTTTATATTTTTGTCCCATTGAATTTTTATCGAACAAGGTTTTTAACGAGATAGATAGATTGTATAAAGTGTCATTCAATGGGAAATGTTGTAAATTAAATAAAAACTAGTGAATGACCATTGTATTCCTATAACCTTAATTATTATGATTATTATAACCTAAAACGTAATTCTCACATATAAATCCAAGGCTTTTGTTCTCAGTAATATACTCATAATACTATTGATTTCTCTATTTTCTTTCCTTTTCTTTCTAATTGGTAACAGTCGCACAATGATTTTGTCACTTCACAGTATTTTTTTCTGTAAAAAATAATAAACACAAGTCAAAAAATTGTGTTCATAATTACTTAATTTATAAAATAATAACATAGCTAACCTTGTATGCTTTGCGTTACTATCTTTTTCGTGCAAAGTACATTTCAACGATCACATCACTACACCATAAAACACCATTGAAACACATAAAATGCAACATTCGGTAGTTAAATGTTGCTAAAAGGGTCTATCGCAACATTTTAATATGTGAATGTTGCCATTGCTTAACAAAATTGAGTTTTGGCAACATTTTTTAAGTGAATGTTGCTAATTTTGCCTTTTTGTAACGTTTTTTCAATATTGCGATTTTTTTTTTATTTTTTGCAACGTTTTTTAAACGTTGAGGAAGACAAAGCTTTTCGCAACGTTTAAAAAACGTTGCAAAAGACGCTTTTCGCATTTTTTTTATATCTCGCAACGTAAACGTTGCAAAAATCCACGCCCTTTTAAAATCAACCCTAACTTTTCTTTCTCTCGTCTCCGCATCTCCTCTCTTTTTCTTTCAAATCTCTATCTTTTTCAATTGGGAGCTTAGATTCGTGTAGATTTACTCACTCGTGTTATAGTCCCAATTGATTGTATCTAATATTCTGGGGGGAACACAATTCGGCTACAAGTTTCATAATGGGGGGAAGCTTAAGCTTTAGAAAAAGGTGGACAAACGAAAGAAAGCTAAGGCTCATGAAGCTGTTGAGAAAAGAGCTCTGGAGCTCGACGAGGACATTAGTTTGGTGAATTTGGAGTAATGGGTTTGGTTTAATTTTTCTAGGATTATAAGGGAAACTACATTTTTTCCCTAATTTCTTGTAGTTTGTTGAATTTAGAGGAATGGATTTGGTTTAATTATTACTGGATTGTAGGCAAAACTACAGTATATTTTTACCGATTTCTCGTAGTCTGATGTATTTAGAGTAACGAGTTTGGTTTAATTATTTCTGGGATTGAAAGGAAAACTACAGTTCATTTTTGCTGATTTTATGTAGTTTGATGAATTTTGAGTAATGGGTTTGGTTTAATCGTTTGTGGGACAGTAGGGAAAAGTATGGTTTTTTTCCTTTAGTTTTCTTGTAGTTTATTGAATTTAGAGGAAATGGGTTTTGGTTTAATCATTTCTCCAATTCTAAAGAAAACTGCATTGACAATGCTGGGAAGATTTGCATTTCACGACACTGCATTGACAGATTCTGGTGATGTAGCGATCGAGAATTTTTAAAATTATACATAATTATTTTCTCGAAAAACGTGCCTCTAAATTTTAAACTCTAACGTTAAAGTGAAAACGTGTTCGTCTAGTCGTTATAAACTAATTTAAATTATTTCGAATTCTGAATAATTTTAAATTATCAATTCCTATTTATATCATTTAAATCCAAAATTTAGTAAATTTAAATAATATATATATCTTATGATTATTTAAAGTCCAATTATATAAGTCCAAAAATAAAATCATTTTAGCTCAATTACCTTAGGCTCAAATTAGAATTATCCTTAAAGCCCAAAGTCTTGGTCCATTTAAACTCCTAGAAATCTGTGCCCTAATATTTTACTATTCAAATATCACCCTCATTCTCTCTCTCTCCTCACACTCACATAGCAATCATTTTTGGTAAGTCACTCTTCCTCAATCCATTTCACTGTGAGTCACCATTGATGCTAGAACATCCATTTCTAGCATCAACAGTGAACTCACGAGCTGCAACACAATGCAGACCACTACATCCACCACCAAATTGAGAACAGCACCCACGAAACTCATTGCAAAACCGCCACCAACACCCCCACCTCAAGCTACCAACTCGCTGTCCAAAAACCAATTGCAAATACACACACATGCTGCCAACAAGTTCACATCACCAATCGAACCATCATCACCAGGCCAACACCCAAGCTGCAACTTCAATCCAGAACCACCAACAATGTCTTCAAGAACACACAAGTTGCACAGCCCAACACCATCCCATCACCACCAATACTCGACACCACCAACATCACCTTAACAACCTGCCCAAAATCGAGACCAAAACCACCACAACAACATTGCCCAAAACCGAGACCAACAATACCACCATTTCACCCCCCAAATCAAGCCCAAAACCGAGACCTCCACACCACCATTTCATACCAAATCAACTCCAAATCGAGAAATAAAGACAACCATGAACTTACCTTGTTTTCCCGACCTTTTTCAGCTTGATCGCCACCAAGAAACTCAAAAGAAATTGAACCTCCAAGCCTCATTTTAACCTTTGACCGCGCGCCAAAAGCCCCAATCACCCCTTACTCGAACCGGCGCCACCACGCGATGGTGGCGCTGACTCCGCCGCTCGCCGGTGGTGGAAATCGAAGGAAGGGCTGAACCATTCCTCCTCCTCCCCGTCGCCTTTCTCTCTCTCTGTAAATGAGAGAGAAGAAGGAGAAATAAGATTTATAATAAATTTGATTTTCAGAAATTACCCCCTAGCCCCTAGTTTGAAAAGTTAGTCATTTTGGTCCCCAAACTTTAACAACTATTATTTCAGTTCATAAATTTCTTATTTTCTGTTTTAATGAATTTCAATTTAGTCCCTACTTTAGAAAAGTTTAATTTCAGCCTTAACCTTTTATTTACAGTTTCATAAGATTTTCAATTAAGTCCCTAAATTCTAAAAAAGTTACTATTTCAGCGCTTAAGTTTTATTTTCAGTTTTAATAGATTTTCCAATTGAGTCCCTAATTTCTAAAAGTTTAATTTCATCCCCTGAACTTTTATTTTCAGTTTTAATGAACTTCCAATTTAGTCCCTAAACTTTATTTTATCGTTTAAAACTTTAAAAGTTCGAAATACTAATTCAAAACTTATTTTCTATTTTGGCTAGACGAAATGTATAGACAATGAGGAAATTGAGGTTTCCTCCCGCTCCACGTTTCAGGTAACTCTAGATAATTGAGTTAGACTCGCCACCATTAATTAATTTAAATTATAATTGCATGTTTTATATGAATTTATGTGATTTATATGCTTTAATGCATGAAATGAGAATATGTCATATGAGATATATGATGTTGTTATGCTTGCCATAACTTATATGCTTTAATGCATGAGAAGATACGAGTATCTCTTATGAGATAAGATGAGAATGTTATGCATAACTTATGTGCTTAAATGCATGAGACGAGACTACCCACACACTATGATTTTCAAGAAAATGAGTCAATGTTGATGATGATGATATCACTATATATTTTGCATAATTATGTATTCAATTATTCTGTAAATTAATTATCGACGATTAATCTACTGATTATTTCTTTGAAATACTCATTCCGTTATTTTAACAATATTTGCGAATTTCGGAGATGGTCGAGTGTGATGGGCAGTGGTGGCATGAATTAATAGCCGAAGTTATTTTTTTTAAAAATTAACGTACTTTGTTATTTCAAACTCGAAGTTAAAGTTTAAACAATTATAAATGAGTTTTGTTGTCGACAAAGTTTACAATTACGAATGTGATGTTCCATGTTTAAAAATTAGGTTGTTTTCGTAAATTTAATTATTAAAATCAGAGCAAAAGACGATGACGTGTCAATCCGATTTAACGGAACTCGGGGCGTTACAGGTAACCTCTGTTATCTTGGTGGTGAGGTGTGTTGTTGTTGCGTTTTTTATATCGCAAGTGTACGATATCGAACAAGTAATATAGTGAACCTAAGAGTCATGATTATCGTTCCCACAAGGACTATACTTTAGTGCTGGATATTTCTCCTACTACTATTTGATAAAAATAAACAAACTCTAAATTCAGATTATAATGAATATGGATGTTTTAGAAGAACTAAATTTCTAGAAAGAATGAAAATTTATGAAAGAATATTGGAGACAAACAGAACAAAGATTTAAATATGCGAGAAGTATTAGGGCAGAACAATTTCACCTAATAATCACTTTAGTTATCAATTCAAGATTCTAGCCTAATGTAGTGTTCGGTCGAATTCTCCTATGGTATTCAATTTACCTTTCTCGAGTTCTCATTGAGCCTATTTAACTAAATCAATTACATATCTCTATGCAAATTCTCCTTAATTAAACGAGTTAAGGCACTAGGAATTCATATAACGACCGCAGCACTTAGTATATGTATCTCTACATGTTATACCTTGTTACCGGATTTTATTTCACGTTCTAAGTTTCGAACTCACCTCTCGACTCGTAAGAAACTCAATAGATCATCAAATTAATGGCCAGATAATTTGAAGCATTACACGTATAATAAAATCAACACATGGAAGAATGAAAACTCAGAATTCATGAATTTAATAACTAAGGGTTTCAAAAGATTACATTGTTTGCCCTGATAATAAAATTAGCTACTCATAATCAAAGCAATGAAATAAATAACAAAAGTTGAATACATCACCGGATTTAAATTATACAAAAGTTGGAAAAGAATTATTTCTTGCACCAAGATCTTCTTCCGCTTCCAATTCTTGATTTTGGTTTGAATCCTTGATGTAAGTCTTCTCGCGAATTTCACGTTTATCTTGTGTTTTTCTCCCCCTATTTCGTGCCTTTCTTAGCCTATGTATACTTCTCATACATCCTTGGCCAAGTTGGAGTCCTTTTTATGGGTTTTTTCGTAACCCAGAAATAACCTATTTCTCTTCGCGGCGCAGTACTTGAGCGCTAGGATGCAACGCTTGAGCGCCGTGATTTTGAAAGCGCTACCATCCTGTGGTACGAGCGCTTGAGCGCTACGTTTCTGTCATGTTTTTTCTATTTCGCTTGTCGGCGCTTGGGCGTTATTTCCGAGCGCTTGAGTGCCAATTTTCTGCTCCATTTTTTCTTTACTTTGCTTCAAAAACTCTTTTTCATCCTTTCATCATTTATTCAACCAAAACACTAGCAAGCCTGTTGATTCTGAAAGTTTGTATCAATTTGTTGGAAAACCTTATCTGTTTTTTGCATGTACTGATTGAACATCTTCTCCAAACTTGGTTTGTTCTCCTGCTGAGCATTATTTGGAACATGTCCTGGCTGAGTATCAGACCATCTGAAATTTGGGTGTTGTCTCCATCCTGGATTGTAAGTTTGAGAATACGGGTTAAAATTGCGGGATCCATTTTGAATGAAGTTGACCTGTTCCTCTGGAAAACCCATGTACATATAGCTCTCTGTTGCATGATTAGTTCCACAATTTTCGCTAGTTGGACTACTCATTACAGCATGTGCTCCTATCGTCTGTGCCTTCACCAACAATTCTATCTGTTTTGTCAACGCTGCTATTTGGGCATTAGTGGATGTAGGGTGATCCACTTCATACACTCCAGGTGCTCGGGGTGGTGCCACTCTTTCTGAAGAGAACATTAAGTTTGTAGTGGTAATTAGCTCAAATAGATCCAGTGATCTTGCCAATGGTGATAGTCTTCTGTAAAAGTACCCCGCCTGCTCTCCCATTGGAATTCCATGATGTGGGCATTTTCGCATTAGCTACTTAAATCTGGTCTATGCCTCATGAAAGCTTTCTCTATCATGTTGTTGGAAGGTTTGAATCTCCAACCTTAATCTGGCTACTTTAGTAGGTGGAAAACATTTGTTGCAGAATTTTCTGGTGAGGTCTTCCCATGTTGATATACTTGCATGATGTTTAGCATCTAACAACTCCAATGCGGCATCTCTAAGTGTGTAAGGAAATTGACATAGTTTGATAGCATTTTCACTGACTCCCGGAGCGTGAAAATTCTGGTAATTTCGATAAATCTATCTATGTGTGTATTTGGGTTCTCGTGAGGCAACCCGTAAAATTGAAGAGTGTTACTCATCAGATCTATTCATTCTGCCCTTATATGAAAGTTGTTGACTCCAAAATCTGGGTACACAATACTGGAGCTCGTAGGTGCAGCAACAGGTGTCAAGAACATGGCAATGGGTAAATCTCCTTCATTTATTTCCTTTGGCCCCTGTGGCTGATTTGGTGGTGTAGCTACTCTGGCCGCAGCTTGTCCTATTGGCTGAATTTGAATTGGAATGTTCTGATCATCCGCCATTTGATGTTGCTATTTTTGTTTGTGTTCCTCGTGTCTTTGTCGAAATGTGCGTTCTATCTTCGAGTCAAACGGTTCAAGTGCGTCGCCTTGGGCACGGAGCATACAATGAACATCTTTTTCTATAGAGAAAAACAAAAACAAAACACATTAAAATAGAAAATGACACAATAATAAATAAATTAAAGAGAATGAACAAATCAAACAACAGTAAACAAAAATAAATCCAAACTAAAAGTAAATAGTCCCCGGCAACGGCGCCAAAAACTTGTTGCGTTTTTTATATTGCAAGTGTACGATATCGAACAAGTAATATAGTTGACCTAAGAGTTTGGATTATCGTTCCCACGAGGACTACACTTTAGTACTGGATATTTCTCCCACTACTATTTGATGAAAATAAACAAACTCTAAATTCAGATTATAATGAATATAGATGTTTTAGAAGAACTAAATTCCTAGAAAGAATGAAAAATTATGAAAGAATATTGGAGACAAACAGATCAAAGATTTAAATATGCGAGAAGTATTAGGGCAGAACAATTTCACCTAATGATCACCTTAGTTATCAATTCAAGATTCTAGCCTAATGTAGTGTTCGGTTGAATTCTCCTACGGTATTCAATTTACCCTTCTCGAGTTCTCATTGAGCCTATTTGACCAAATTAATTCCATATCTCTATGCAAATTCTCCTTAATTAAACGAGTTAAGACACTATGAATTCATATAACGACCGCAGCACTTAGTATAGGTATCTCTACATGTTATCCTCGTTACCAGATTTTATTACACATTCTAAGTTTCGAACTCACATCTTGACTCGTAAGAAATTCAATAGATCATCAAATTAATGGCCAGATAATTTGAAGCATTACACACATAATAAAATCAACACATGGAAGAATGAAAACTCAGAATTCATGAATTTAATAACTAAGGGTTTCAAAAGATTACATTATTTGCCCTAATAATAAAATTAGCTACTCATAATCAAAGCAATGAAATAAATAATAAAAGTTGAATACATCACCGTATTTAAATGATACAAAAGTTGGAAAAGAATTATTTTTTGCACGAAGATCTTCTTCCGCTTCCAATTCTTGATTTTGGTTTAAATCATTGATGTAAGTCTTTTCGCGAATTCCACGTTTATCTTGTGTTTTCTCTATATTTTGCAAGGTGTAGAACTCCTATTTCGTGCCTCTCTTAGCTTATTTATACTTCTTATACATCCTTGGCCAAGCCCTTTTTGTGGGCTTTTTCGTAGCCCAGAAATAACCTATTTTTTCTTTGCGGCGCAGCGCTCAATTTTGAACAGGGTAGCGCTTGAGCGCTACGTTTCTGTCATGTTTTTTCTATTTTGCTTGCCGGCGCTTTGGCGTTATTTCCGAGCGCTTGAGCGCCAATTTTCTGCTCCATTTTTTCTTTACTTTGCTTCAAAAACTCTTTTTCATCCTTTTATCATTCCTTCAACCAAAACACTAGCAAACACATTAAATTCGTTTGATAATCAACATATTAATCATACAAATAAAGCTCCAATGGTACAAAATTCATGTGCAAAATAAACTTATCAGCTGTTGTCTTTCTTGTTCTTTTACTGTTATGTTTTCTCTTTTTCATCTTCTTTGAGTCCTTGTGAATGCACATATATTCTTGTACACATGCTTTCAGAATGAATTTTTGTCAAGTATTGAATTCAATCTTGAGGATGAATTGAGTTTTAAAAGTTTAAATTGAAGTAATGTGGAGCCTTGTTAACTTAATTATGTTGGAAACTCAGTTTTCTGTATTCTGGGAATATATGAAAACTTATCTTAACTATTTAGCTGGAGTAAGAAAAAATGATTTAGTGGAAGTTAGTCGTCCTGGATTAGACTATATCGTGTAATTATCTTTTGCTTTTGGAAAAATTTATACATGGAAAAATTATCTTTTGAAATATTAAATGGTTTCTCTTCTAATTTGTTTGCTATGACTAGTGTGGTTAACTTGTATGCGAAATGTGGGTTTATTAACGAGGCCTATAAAATGTTTGATAGAATGTCTGATAGGGATTTAGTGTGTTGGAATACATTGATTGCTGGTTTTGCTCAAAATGGGATGCCAAAGATGGCGTTGGAGTTGATTTTGTTGATGCAAAAAGAAAGGCATATGCCTGATATGGTTAGTGTGGTTTCGGTTTTGCCAGCCTCTATTGCAATTGGGAATTTGAGAGTTGGGAAATCAATTCATGGTTATGTTCTGAAACGGGGATTGGAGTCATATGTTAATGTTGCAACTGCTCTGATTCTGAAGAAGCATTGGAGCTATTTGATAAGATATTGGATGAAAAATTAAAGCCAAGTATGTTCATCCGAGAAGGAGCTCAATAATCTTGTAAGCTTTGTACCCTCTCTTTTTACTCTGAAAGTGTTTATTTCTTATGTCGCTAATGTTCTATGAAATGACATTTTTTTTATTAATTAGATCAAAAGTTTGCAATATCGTATTCAACATGAAAGCGTTCCTCTGAATGAAGAGAAGCAAATCCTTAGAGAAATTAAACTATTTGAACGGACACGGGGAAAGCTCATTGCAAATGCTACAGAGAGGGCTAAGATTCAGGACTCATTGGGTGAAAAGGAGGTCATTCAGGACCAGGTCAAAGTGAGATGCTATTTATGTAAAACCTCTACCTTTTGGTGCATTGTATTTTTTTTTTCTACAGAATTACTTACTATTTTTTAGCATGTATTTACTACAACTATATGCTTATCTTGCATCATTCTCTGTTTTGATTGGAAAAAGAAATTCGAATGGCCAGAATCCCTCTTATTACCAAAACCGTACACTTTTGATCAAAGCCAAAGAACTAGCAGCAAAGAAGGATATTGAAGCTTCGAAGGAGATTTCAGAGACAGATGTATGGTGGAAAATTTTCTGTATTGAGTTTTGAATAACTATGATAATTTACTGTAAGGAGCTTTCACACTGTTCTTGCCATTTACTTGTTTCAGGAGAGTGAGAATAGAGTGAAAAAGAAGGCTAGAACTCTTGTTGCTGCTCATGATTCTGAGGAATCAACTGAAGCAGTTGCAAAGGTTGCTGAACAAGAAAACATCGAGGAAAAAGTTGAAACTCGGTTCCACCAAAGAACAAGGATAGGAAAGAAAATACCATCAGGCATAGAACACGTCCAAAAGGTCCAGATTCACTTGCATTGACAAAAAAAAAAAAGAATAAAGTAGAAGAGAGAGAGAGAGTTAGAGAGAAGAAATAAGAGAGAATTAGGTGGAAAATTAGATAACAGAGAAGCAGAATTTGGGAATGGAAATTTGAAATATAACTGGCGAAAAATTCACAATGTTGTATTGATTCAAAAATTTATAATGAAATTATCAATTTTATATAATTTCAAATTTTGTTCACAAAGTGCCATTTTTAATTTTGTCGGTAAATTACCAAATAAAATTGTAAAAAAAAAAAAAAAAAAAAAAAAAGTCTACAGCAACATTGAAAAAATGCTGCAAAAGGGTCTACCGCAACGTTGAAAAAACGCTGCAAATTAAAAAGATCTACTGCAACGTTTAAAAAATGCTACAAAAGACTTTTTTCTCAACGGTGAATAAATGCTGCAAAAAGTATTCCCTCAACGGCAACACCGACATCCGCAACACTTGAAAAAACGCTGAAAAATGTCTTTTGCAGCGTTTTTTGGCCGCTGCAAATGATGTTTTTTGGTGTAGTGCATATATATCCAACATTTTGATTTTACACACCATTAGTCCTTGCTTGTTATTTTTTTTTTTTTTATATATATATAAATAGTTCAATTAAAAAGTAGCACGAGCCAAGTAATCTTGTGTATAAATCGGTTAACTTCAAATAATTTAATAAAAATAGAAAAAGAAAAAAGAAGAACACTAATGCAAGAGTCACTAAATTTGTCCAAGAACAAAAAATTTGTTTGTTATTGTTGCTTTACCGATTGTCATAAATCAGGCGAATCTAGAGATACAATAGTGTTACAATTTATACTACTATTTCTGTATGAGTCATGGAAAATTAGGTTTTAGTATTGAGAATTTAAACAATTAAGTTCCACATTCACTTATTTTCTTGAAAATTTAAATTTGTTAGATGTGATCATAACTGGAAGGCCGATATTATACACTGAACATTCTTATAATTTTGTTGCATAGAAACCAAAGCTTTCGATGGTTTGAAGTTTTATTTTGTAGTGGCCTACAAGAGCGACCTCCTAGATTTAGTTACAGTCGATGTTGACCCTGTTTTTCGTAATGTCAACATGGACAACAGATGTTGGACCCACTCATGCCAAATCAAGCAAGTTCCGGCGCGTTTTGACTAGAGAATCTGTAACACTACAAAATTTTTTTTTTACGTGTTTTAAAATAGAGAAACTTAATTTATTATGTTATCATTTATCTTTTAGAAAATAGAAACCCTTTCACATTTTAGCCTTTTTAGCCATAATAAAATTCATAGGATAATATGATTGTTTGGTCCATTTATTTTATTTAGTTTTGGCTAAATATTTAAGTATTGTAGAAGAAGGAAAAAAAATATCAACATTGGACTCATTTTGTAGCTCACATTAAATAACATAGATTGAGCTCAAGAAAATGTAAGTTCGGATAGGTTAAGTCTAAGTTATTTCAATTCAAGAAAACATGTTTAATACGTATTAATTTATTTCTTGAAAATGTACCTTCTAAAATAATTAGGAAAAGAATTATCACTATCATTTTTACTTTAAAAATGTATTAACCATGTTAAATTATGTTACAAAATTTAGATTAAATAACATTCAGTTTAGTTTTATCCGCTCTGTGTGTGTATATTTTACAATTTTTGGGAAAAGTAAAATAGTTATAAACGTAGTTAATGATATTAATTATCATTATCCAAATTCAATTAAGTTTATCACCAAGTTATTCAATTCGACTATGATATTTGAAAGTTGATGATATAAATATATTATGTTTATCTTAATTGAGTTCATCACCATGCATTTATAAAAATGAATTTCTTCCTATTTATGACTTTTTGTTTTAAATAGGATTAACTTTTACTAATTAGATAAAGACTACTTTGTAAAAAAAAAAAAAAAAAAAGGAAGGGAGTTTGATTATTTATTTATTTATTTAAATTGTTTGTTTCTATTTAAAATAAATTAAGCCTTATATGTAATGCAATTAGGAATCCAACTTATCCTAACGTAATGATAATTTAATTGGGATTACTCACATATAAATAGAGACACAAATTTAAGTAATGAATTACTTTGATTTTTCCTCACATTAGCTCATTTGTTCCTTTCACCAGCAAAAAAAGGAAAAAATATTATACATACATACACGGCAAAAAGCATTTTAAAGTCAGCAACCAAGTTGAGAAAAGTTTTTGAACGTGCAAAGCATACTTGTTTCAAAAACCCATTTGATGTTACAAGGTAGGATACTATATATAAGTTGATATGTCCTTGCAATATTATAATTTATATTTACGTAATTTATTTCAAGAAATGCTAATTGATTTATGGATCTTAATGAAATGAAATGTGAGATTTCCTTCGGGTTTTCTCAATTGTTTACACATAGATGCGTTAGAGCATTCAATTGATCTCCGACTACTATTAATAAAATGATGATATGGAATGTCATAAATTTATGTTAAAAAAATTATTATATTATTTTGGACGCATGTATCCTAGTGGATTTAAATTACGCATTCCTTCAAATTTTAACATTTCAGGTTAGATCGATCAACGTGGATGGTGGCTGAGTGGTGCGCAGGTTGCCCAAGTAAAATTTTAGGAAAATATAAAACAATAAGCTTAGTTATGATATTTTGTATTTTTCTTTATTTCTAATAAATGTTCTAAATTTTGTGACTCTATGTTTATTTAATTCTGTATATGAAGGTTCAAATAAATTGAAAGTTTGCGCTGGAATAGTGAAAGTAATAATAATAATAATAATTTGATTTTAAATTCGGAAAAAAAATTATAATGTGTCATGGTAAAAAAAAAAGAAAAGGAAATGGAAATAATAATAATAATAAGATGAAATAGAAGTTGCATAATATACAGCAAGCTTTGTGAAGGAATCGATGATTAAATAATTATTTAAATAACTTGCAAATTTTATATTATCTTATATGATTGTGTATGGATGTTTCTATACAGATTTGTCTTATCTTCTAATTTTTGAATAGTCATGGCATGTCTTAATCATAATCGTTGTGGAATAAATATTTGGGTAGATTTATACTAGAAATATATTTTTGATCCCATTTGAATATTATTGATCACAAGTTTATTGTTAGATCCTTAGAGCGTGATAGTAATCGATCTCGCTTAAACCAATTTGTTGATGTGGTTTGAATAAAAAAATGGACTACTAAACTATATGATAAGATACTATTAATAACATTTTATTTAACAAACATGAGTTAGAACAAGGTTCATGGCACCTATCATTCACCAATCAACTACCATCTGACGGACCGAAGGTATTACGAATATGTTTTATTTGAATTTATTTTTGAGCATGAGATATACCTTCTTATATTTAATTCAAGAAATGTTCGAAATGAAATGAAATGTTGTTATATTCTAGTATAAATTGTGAGCATGATGTTAAATATATTTGCTTCCATTTATGAATTGTTTTCTCGCATACTTTTGATCAACTTTCGATAGAAGTATAATATTTTATGTTATCCTTATAATGAATTATGGGAGTACAAAAGACAAAGTGTTGTCAATGATAAAATATTAATCATAATTAGACTTGACTTGTATGTGACAGATATGTCTAGAACTAGAGAGACCGATAGGAAGACAACGGCTTGTAGGGTTGTTTTAAACCATAGCGAAACAGTTACAAGCCTATAAGAATTATGAGGCAGACCCGACTCACACACTTATTGAGCATGTGGATGAAGTCTTCGCTAGGTGGACTACGACAAATGGTGTAGGACATGAGTTTACACCCCTTCAAGCTGTTAACAACTTTATCCATACATTGCCACCTCAACGGGGGAACATGAGCATTGTGGTTAGGGACGAAATACTATAGGGTAACCCTCCAAAGCACCCAGATATGATCGAGTTCAAGCTGTATTGTGAAACTTTTTTAGATAGGTAGATTTCTACTCTCGAGGCATAACCCGAGCCAAAGGAGGACCTAGAGGAAGACCCAGAAGAAGTGTCGAATTATGAATCTGATTCAGAGCCAGAGAACGAGTCGGAGTATGTACCAGGACTAGGAACAGAGCCAGAAACAGAGCAGAAGCCAGGGTTCGAACTAGACCTTGAGCCAGAGGTTGACCAAGAAAAAATTATTATACATACATACACAACAGAAAGCATTTTAAAGTCAACAAACAAGTTGCGAAAAGTTTTGGAACGTGCAAAGCATACTTGTTTTAAAAACCTATTTAATCTTACAAGGAAGGATACTATGTGCAAATTGATCCGTCCTTACAATATTATAATTTTTTTACGTAATTTATTTCATGAAATGTTAATTTACCTATGGGTCTTAATGAAATGAAATGTGATTTCCTTTGGGTTTTCTCATTTGTTTGCACAGAAATGCATTATAGCATTCGATTGATCTCCGACTGCTCTTAATGAAATGGAGGTATGGAATATCATAAATTTATGTTTAAAGATTTATTATATTATTTTGGATGCACACATCCTACTGGGTTTAAATTACACATTCTTTCAAATTTTAACATTTCAGGTTAGATTGGTCAACGTGGATAGTGGTTGAGCGATGCGCGGGTGTCCAAGTAAGATTTTAGGAAAACATTAAACAATAAATTTTGTTGTGATATTTTGTATTTTTCTTTATTTCTATTAAATGTTCTAAATTTCGTGACTCTATGTTTATTTAATTCAGTATATGAATGTTCAAATAAATTGAGGGTTTAAAATCAATTAAATATTTCTGCTTCAAGTATGAATACGAAATGATATCAGTAACACCTCAAATTTTAAGTCAATAAAATTTGGGGCGTTACAGAACCAGTACGGAAGAGAGGGGAGAGTGTGAACGCAGAAGATGCTTTATGGCACGAGACAAAAATGTCTAAGCACCGGCAATAGTAACTAAGATGATTGCACTAACAAACAATCATCAACAAAATAACCTAAATCAAACTAACAAATGTAAAACAAGCAAGATGATATATTAAGAGTATTTTTCTTGAGTGTATTCTTGTATATTAGAATCAATATCTAAAAGGCCATCATTTACAATTTACAAAGACTACCTATTTATAGAGTTCTGACCAACGTGTTGATCTTTGGATCAGAACCACATGGTATCATCTCCTTAACTGAAGCCTCACATCACGAAGTATATTATATATTAAATAAATTGACAACGGGCCCGCCACATTATATATTAGGTTGACACACCTGAATTTTTCATTACAAACGTTAAATCAATTGGCCCAAAAAAACTTTCTGGCGAACCGAATATTCGGTTCGCTAGCAACGGTCGAACATTCGGCCGTTCTGACCAAGTTTCAACGGTTATTTTCTTGGGGTCATTCGGTACTATTCCGGACATTTAGATTGGATCCAGATGAAAGGTCCAGTTAGGCAGAAAAGTTGGCATTTTTCACTTCTATAAATATCAACTCATTTGTCATTTATTAATATAACAAGAGAGTATTAAAGTGAGATTCTTTTGAGCAAAATAGTATTGATTTCTCATCCTATTTATTATCATCAAATCATTTTGTTTTGAAATTTTTTTTATTAAATCAATTCTCAAAAATCATTCAACACGTCAAAGTTTTTCTAAACCGAACACTTGAGCTTCACTGCTATCTATTAAAGTGTTAGCCTATTTTTCTCTTGGTACTTAATTGTGATCATATCATTTATTAAGAGAGAGATTTCAATTTGTAAAATTTAATTCTCTTTAAACTTGTGGGTCGTGTGAGGTCCCGAAAAGCTGAACGTTGTAAAAGATCAGTATTCTTTACTTTTAAGTCACCGAAAGCTTTGTAAAGGGTTGGATTGCACCACAAGTAAATCAACATAGTGAAATTGGTCTTGCTTGTACCGAAAAGTTTGGTAATGAAGGATGTAGATCATTGTGTTGGACCGAACCTCCATAATTATATCGTTTGCATTTTCTATCCCTATTTACTTATTACCTTCACACTCGTGTTTGCTATTTGAATTAATTTATCTTGTGATTATGCGCTTGATTTTAAGTTAATTTTTCAAAAAAGTTATAGAAACCAATTCACCCCGCTCTTGGTTAACTATTCTTGAGTTTTCACTAACTCTACAAATATCAGAAAAAAGGTTAAGATCAGAATTAGCATTAACACCAAATGTAAACACAACATTCATGAGTTTCTGAGTAGGAGGTCGAAACTGTCAAATGGGGAACAGTATTACCCTCGCACTCCTACTATTTCTCCCTCACCCAGAATCATGTCTCCTTCCATCCTTTGATGGAGGAGGGAATGCCTAAGATGAAAGGGGAATGTGACCCCAATGGAAATAATGAGTACCAACCCTTGGAATCCCATTTCCCCAAGACCCGAGGTTGGAAGATGGTCTAGAAGATGTGGAAGGACATGTCCTCTCCAAAGGAGGTCTCCTTCTACAAGAAGTAGGTTTCCACTAATTGGACCCAAGCAATGGGGACGAGATGGGTGGGAGCCAACCCGTACAACATTAGAATATCTCTAAAGAAGGGGTAGAGAGGCAAACGAAGTCCTACTTTAAAGAGAAACTTGTTGACGACGACGCACCCCTGCCTCAAAAAGTGAGAGGAGGATAGAAGTTCAATGTCATATAGGATACGGTATTTTTTTCGTCAAGTTTGCTAGTGGGATATGTTTACAGTTGAAGGAATTTTGGTTGCCCCTAAAGCTACCCCTCATTTTTCCTACCCTCCCCCAAAGGTAAAGCACTATGCCCAGCCCTAATGACTCGAACTAGGTTGGTCGTGTCTATTGTCACCCCCATCTTAGAAGCCATTTGGCCGAGATTCACATCCCCCATCAAAATGTGAAGATGCCATTAAGTTTTGAGTTAAAGGTTCAAAATGCTTACAAATTATACAAAGTCGGCTCTAGTCAAAATTCCACGTCACAGTCCACGTAGAAAGAAAAGTCAACAAAGACCCAATTAGTCAAATGCAAAAAAGTGAAACAAAAGCTGAAGCTCCTATGCGGAAGCACTACCTAAATGACTGAAGTTTTCAAGCCGAAGCGCTACGTAAAAAATCAAAGAAGAAGCTGAAGCTCTTCACACAGAAGACCACCAATCCGAAGCTCCCTCCAGCTAAAGCCCTCAATTCATCCGAAGTACTTGAAGCGGAAGCTGTCTCTTACAAGATTTGTAAGCAATCTTTTGAAATGATTGATGTAATGTTTGTAATAAAGAATGTGAGGTATGACAGCCTAATGTATAAGGCGGCTAACCCGTTGTCAATGTATTTAATGTATGATAGACTTGATGATGCGAGACTTCAGTCAAGGAGATGATGCCATGTGGTTATGATCTAGCGATCACTACTTCGACCAGAACTCTATAAATAGGTGGTCTTTATAATTGGAAACGATTGCCTTTGAATATTGATTCTAATATAGAAGAATACACTCAAAGAAAAATACTCTTAATATACTCTTGTTTGTTCTACATTTATTAGTTTTATCATAGGTTATTTTGTTGATGATTGTTTGTTAGTGCAATCATCTTAGTTACTATCGCTAGTGCTCTAACATTTTTGTCTCGCGCCATAAAGTATCTCTCGCATTCACGCTTCCCCTCCCTTTCGTATCGGTTCTCTGGTTAAAACGTGCCGAAACTTGCTTGAGTTATTGTGAGTGAGTTTGACATCTGTTATCCAAATTAGCATTACGAGAAACAGTTGAAGATATAGACACCGTAGAGAGCGTGAAATAGACGACAACAAAAAGATATAAATGAATAAGTTATTTCTTCATATTTTGTTGTCTATAATTACGATTTGCTCTCGAGTATGCGTGGCAGAATCAGAGAATGTTGCCAATGGCATTGGCACTCATGTCACTCCAATGTGAGCCTCTATAGTAGCGAAAAATAATTAATTTCTGAATGGCATTACGTGTTTTGTTATGTAGCATTAAATATGATTGGGTCTAGGTCTAGCCCTAAGCCCAAGCCAACTAGCCAAATGCCTAGGGCATCCAAAAGGGCAAAAAAAATCTTATTTTCTTAGATAGGCCAATTAGATGGGTTATTTTCTAAAAATTCCATTTACGAAAAAATTCGTATCTACATCATTATAAAATAAAATTTCAAAATATATATTATGTAACATTTAAAATTCATTATATACTGTGTGATTTTGTAAATATTTTAAAAAATACAATAAACCAAATATAGATTCCATATAGGCTTACGCAACTAACTTTTTTTTATTTTTTTTTTTTTTTTAATTTTTTAAACTGCCCTAAAATTAAGCTTATCATAATGTCTCTTCAATCTCTAATAAATACACATTTGGCTTAAATACATTATTGACGTCGAAACTTATTTTTACTTTATTTCATCAAGATCTTATGATTCTCACTTTAGTCCTTAAACTTTCTAGAATTCACTAAATTGTATCTTACTCGAGTTTTCCCAATTAATAATTCCTGAAAATTATTATTTACACTTTGATCAACGGGATAATTTTGGAAAATTTCAGATTTTTTATTTTGATACTATGCCCTTGTTTGGTACAAATTAAAATTAAAATTTTAATTTAAGCCAAAGTCAATAATTAATCTTAACAACCTATTTCATAGGTCTCATGACTTTTCAACCATACATTTTTCTCAATTTTTATCAAAATCTACTAAAAATCTGATTTTAATTCCTACTAAAGGCATATCTTTTGAATTGTACAAAGTCTTTGTTTAAAATATAAATACGTTATTTTTACACTTGAAAAAAAAAAAAATTGGGCCTGATAAGATTTTGTTGTCTAGAGCCTTGAAATTCTCATGGTCGGCCCTAATTGGGATTTTAACTTAATTTTTTCGTGTGACAATACTTTTCAATGTCTAGTACTGTACAATATACTTTACCAAACAAGCTATGAATTTTTTTATATTGTATTTTTAGAAATCTAAATTGCCATATTGCGAAAATACTTTCTAGACGAAAAATACCAAATAATGGGATTTTTTTTTTCAAGAGAACAGAGAAGAAAAGGGAAACCATATACGCACTTAAAAAAAGTTGGGAAATTGCCTGTAAAATACTGGGTTTTGCATCTGATACATGGCATCATGTAGTGATATTTCTATGATCTTGCTTTATCATCCAAAGTTATTTCCTCGGATCTTGTAGAATTGTTTGGTTGGGCATCCATCACCTCGCAACTCCCTTTCCTATCTCTTATATCCGTTCTGTAAACAAAGAGCTTTGCAACTACCAGAAAGTAGAGCAAGTTAAGAAAGCTCAGCACAGCCAAAAGTCCATAATAGTAGTCCAAATGAGAGACGTTTAAGTTGTCCAAAATCCACCCTTTACCATGTTTCTTGGTAATATCAGACACAGTTTTAAGCAGAAAGCTACTTAAGAAGTATCCAACTCCAAAACTGGTTGTAAAATAGGCACTTCCCAGGCTTTTCATGCCTTCAGGTGCTTGATCATAGAAGAACTCGATTTTCGCAACTTCTAAAAAGGTATCGGCTACCCCTATTAGAGCAAACTGTGGGAGAAGAATAAAGATCGAAAGAGGAACAATTTGATTTTTCTCGAAGATTTCGTTCTCTTTAGCAACCCTTAGGCGCCTTCTTTCAGCAAAACAAGCAGTAACTATGGTTATGACATGCAACACAATGCCGATCCCCATCCTCTGTAGCAATGTGATCCCTCTTGGATTCTTCGTGTATTTTCGTGCAAAGGGAACGAAGAACGAGTCATATAGTACAATGCTTGTCAGCATGAAAATTGTCGCAAATGCTGTGAGACATGCTGGAGGAATTTCGAAATGAGGACCAATGCTTCTTTCTAAAGTTGTGCCTTGCTTGACAAAGAGAGTGCTTGTCTGTGCGAATGTTATAGCCGGTATGAAAGTTGCAAATAAAATTGGAATCATTTTTATCATTTGTTTGGTTTGTTCAACTTGTGTCACTGGACATAACATCCATGGCGAATTTGGCTCGATTTTGACAGCCGCTTTATCCAGGAGGCTACAGAAAGTAAAATAATAGTGAGTTACTATAAAAACAGACAAGGAAGAGGAGAGTAACTAATTTGCTTATAAGCCCATAAGACAACACACCTTCCACGAGTGTTGTGGGACTTATAATTAGTCGTTAAACATGTTAAAAAGACTAAGAATGGCAAAAAAATGTGCACCTGAGAGAAGGGGTGTGATCAATTCTAAACAGACCAGGATTGGAATACTCTTCTAAGCTAAGCTCATAAAGCTCCCTTGGTTCGTCAGGGACGACTACCTTCCACTTCCTTATAGTGGCTACGAGCACTCTAGCCATCCGAGTCAACGGGCTACCTGATGGGGGCTTATGTCTATAATAACGTGTACCCATAATGAAGACAAGTATTGATACCAAGAGCCCAAGTGTTGGGAGGCCATAGCCAATTTCCCACCTCACATTGTCTTGAATGTATATCAGGAAAGTGTTGGAGAAAAGGGTGCCAATGAAGATACTAAACATCCACCAGTTGAAGAATGAGAGCTTTTGGAACCTTTCTTTAGGCTCAAAATCATCAAATTGGTCTGCTCCCATTGTGGAGATGTTGGGCTTCGTTCCACCTGTTCCAACTGCAATTATGTACAATGCACAGTAGAATACGCCGATTTGTAATACTGAGGCGTGTTTCTTACAATCTACATCCTTTACTTCATGCCCACAAGATGGAGGCCTCAATGCTGGCAATGATACTGCTAGAGTCAATAAGCACATTCCCTGTTACAAAGCAGGAAAATATGACTGAGTTGTTTTTGCTGATCTTCCAAGGGTTTCTTGGTCGTGGGATTATTCATTTTTGACATAAGGTGGACTATACAATTTCCATTGTAGTGTCCAATCATGTTTAATACACACTGCATTATAAATTATAATCATGATGGAAGATTAAGCAAGTTTTGTCAGTGTAAATGTTATGCTTTAAGTATATATATATTTGATGCGATTTTATGAAAAACCTATTATTTAATTAATATTTAATTAAATTAAATAATATAATCCACAGATTCAAATCTCAGTAATTTGTTAATAACAAGAAGTTGTGATTGTGAGATACAAATTACATATGACTAAATCTTAAATCGTATGTGGTCGTAAGTAATAATGGGATACATATATCGTTATTATGGATAAATTGGTGATAAATTAAAAGGAATATTTTAATTTATTGATTCTGAATAGATCAAAATAATAATTCACATCGTTAGATATTGTGATCGAGGACCTGAGGGGTCACGCACAAAATGAGAACTAGAAAAATAAGATTTGTCAATTAATTAATTAACAAGTATTAGACAATTAATTTATTGAGTTGTTTATTAATAGGTCCGAATTATTAATTAATTCATAAACCAAATGTAATTAATTGGATAAATTAAATATTGTATCGAGTTTCATTTAAGAAATGGTTCGAGCCCATTTAGACATATTAATAAGTAATTAGAGTTTCAAGAAGCATTGAATTCATATTCTTGCTAGCACAAGAAAATAAAAAATCATAATTCTTCCATTCTTGTTCCCTTTTGTGGATTTTCATTAGAGGCTGGACAGTTAGATAATTGTTGATTGTAGATAGTGATTGTTCGTGTTCCAAAATCAGTAAAAGAGTTTGCAGAATCAACAAAATATACAATTTATGTCACGGTTTCTTTCTAAATACCAAAAAGATCATTGATGGGCATTGAAATTTGTTTTATTTTTCGTTGTGCATATTAAGTAAATTCTCAACAGTGATATCAAAGCCTACCGTGTATTTGTTAGAAATTGTTTCACATCATATAATAACTAAAAGTTGATTGTTGTTATTTTTTTGTTTTTTGTTTCAAGCTTTTAAAGAAAACTAGTTGGCGCCTCGTGCAATGCACGAGTTTTGTACTTATTATATATTTATTAGCATGTATATAATGATAATAACAACGTAAAATAAAAACCTTAAATATCATATTGATTGATCAAAATAGAATACAGGATTAGGAGATACAATAAAGAGCTGAAAATATCAGAACTACAGGAGAACTGAACAATTTCATTCGCATAAGAATTTCTGACAGTTCCACCATATCCAGTGACTAAATCACGCATGAAAAACATGAGCCTATGAGTTATAGTCTCAGAAACATCAGCATGCCCGCTAAAAAAACATAAATACAGTGTATATCAGTTCAGCCCATCTTCATCATGGGACCAAAAGCTGAACATTAGGAGTAAAATGCCTTATATATCGTATCCTAGACAACATTATACTCTCTTAATTCTAAACAAAATCTGAAAAAGGTAAGAGGTTATTGTGTTATTTATGAGTATCTAAATCATTTACTTAAAACGAAATTAATGTTTCACTTCCAATGAGCATTAATCGAATTTCTAAAGATGTAGTAAGTGAAAAGAAACAAAAGCAAACAGAACTTATTTAGGGTTCAGGTCCCTCCCCCGCTGTCAATCATCATCAGAAAGTCCGACCTTTAACCGTTTTACACAATTTTATATATTAACCCTTATTGATCGGACAACGCTTTTAATTTCCCTTCTTCGCAACGAAATAACTATATTTTAACCTTGAAAATACGCTAATCATTTGAAAGAGGCCTCAGAATACGAGAACATAACACGAGTATTATCAACACGAAAATCTATCAATTTTCTTCCAATGGAGATCTCTATCAAGACTTTTTTATGCTACATGATCCATGAAGAAATAAGTAACTAAATGCCCAACTTTTCATTAAACTACACGTTGACGATTTAAGGATGGAACACTAAATGTCAATGCTCAGTTAATTACAAATAAACATCAAAACTGAGTTAACGTGCTAAATAACAAGTTAGTTGAACCATATTAATTAAAATTCATACCACTTTGATGTTTAGAAACAAGATGCAGTAAAGGAACTTGCCTTTGTGGGGTCAATTATGCCAGCGGCCATTAGATCCTCGTATGTTCCAGTTGCGGCATTGTAACCATACTTAGGATTATCATTGGCCAACACCTAAACAAAGAATCTCATGTCAATTGAACACAATTCAGATACAAGCTCTAGAACGATTAATTTTGAACATGGCACGAAAGCAGTTGAGTCAAGCCTCACCTTCTCTATCACAACACTTCCATTTACCCCAGCATTTTTGGCTATTAACTTCAATGGATAACTGAATGCTCTCTTAACAATATCTGCTCCAATCTGCCGCCATTCCAATTAATCCTTGTTTATCAATCATACAAAATCCAGTATCACATCTCCCTTGAGTAAATTATTAGAACAAAATTAGAAAAAAAAAAGCAGAGAAACAAAGTAATTAGCCTCCGCGCGCGGAGTCCCAAACCTCCGCACGCGGAGGATCTGGGCCTCCGCATGCGGAGGCTTGGAACCTCCGCCGAAGCCTCCGCACGCGGAGGCCCAGATCCTCCGCGTGAGGAGGTTTGGAACCTCCGCACGCGGAGGCTGTAAAAAATTATTTTTTTTTAATTTCCTCTTCAAACCTCTGCACGCGCGGAGGTTAAAATATTTTTTTTTTATTTTTTTTTCCCTCTTCAAACCTCCGCACGCGGAGGCTTGAAATTTTTTTTTTTTTTTTTCCAAACCTCCACACGCGGAGGCTTTAAAAAAAAAATTTTTTTTTTTTTTTGTGCTGCTTTTTTTCTTCTTCTTTATATTTAATATCCAATTCCAAAAAAGCGGCGAAAATCGACGACCGACTAAAGAAAGAAAATACAGTGAATTTCGGCGCCTACATTTTAATTGGTAAAAGCAAATTCTCGGAGCCTATTTTTTTTCTCGGCGCCACCCTTTTTTTCCTCCGAACAGTAACTCTTTTTAATATATAGATTGTCCTATATAGATAGAGGACAGAGAGGAGGAATTTGTTAAGAAACTGGGGATAAACAGGGAAAACCAAAATAGGCCATAAATGAACAGTAAACTGCGGATTCCCTCTTTTAATAGAGGAGTAGATTTGATTTTCTAGTTCTAAATCTGATTTGGAATTGAAAATTAATTTTGGTTAAAAAAAGGATAGAACACAAGTGGGTTGGCGACGCGGTAACACCAACCATCGTTACTAGTGAAGGGAGCACGGCGAAGCAGCAGTGGGCGCCCATTGCAGTTGTTGATTTCATTGTTGGGCGCTGCTAATAGTAGCAGCAGGGTCAGCTATAGTGCACGGGCGGTTGCTTTTGCTGCACACCGTGCGTTGTGTACTCGATAGTGTCAACGTTGTCCCTCGCCAGTAGAGATGCCATGATGCAATGTTGGGTATTGACAGCGAGAAAAGGAAGATCTTCTAAGATTTTTTAATCGGGTGAATGATTTTTGGGGCGGGGCCTGTTATGCAATTTCTGAAATTGCAGACCCCGCCAACAACTACAGATTAGAGAGTCAATGTGCAATTTTGAACGAAATGGCCTTGCAATTTGAGAAATTAAGGGGTATGTTTACAATTTTAAAATAAGGGTCATATTACAATTTTCAAAAAGGATTTTGATGGCAATTTTAAATAGGGATTTCAAATTGTTTTGAAAATGGTTTTAAATTGGATTTTAAAACGTTTGATCTTAAAATCAATTTTAATTAAAAATTTCGAATTTCATCCATTTAAAATTGACGAATTTTATATTTTCATTAAAATTTGGATTTTAACTTAAATATTAGATTTTGACCCTAAATTTAATTTAATTTTATTTAGGAGTTTTATTGTAAATAAAATGTTCTAGAGTTGGACTATAATTTTATGTTTTATTAAAATTAGATTTAATTAATCATCCATCTAATATATTCTTGAAATTAGAGCTAGACTATAATTTGACATTTAATTAAATTTGATTTTAATTAAGTTGTCTCGTCATAAAATTTATCTTGGAATTAGAGTTGGACTCTAATTTTTGTATTTAATTAAAATTTGATTTAATTAAATAAAACCAACGTATAATTGTGTAATCAGAGTTGGACTCTAATTCGATATTTAATTAAAATTTGATTTTAATTAAATAAATCCGCTAATTAAGTTAATTGATTAATTAATTATTTCATTGTTCCGGTCTATTTGTCTAAATTAGTTTAAATGACCTTAATTGCTTGAAACTTGAAACATATACGCATATAATATTAGATATTATATAGAAAATCATTTATATGATGAATGTTTTATTAGTGGTTGATTATGGAGTCGACCATGTAGGTGTGTTGAATAGTTAGTTTTATTCTTGTTGTTTTATCGTCATGTGAGCTCTTATTTATTTTAGACATGTGAGTCCGTTGTAATCTTATGGGCCCGTGTGTCCAATTATTTAGGTGTGCGACCCAACTAGTATAGGATATATGTTGTAACTAGATTAACTGAAGAAACAAGAAGAAGAGCAAACCATATAGATAGAATATTGTATAATTCAATGGTATGTTCATGAAAAACTTACCAACTAGTTTTCCTTATGACTCGAGAAGACTAGAAATAAAGTCAATAATCGTTCACATTATTATATGTATATTTATTGCATGCTAAATGTATACTAAAATATATATAATTATTACGATGAGACATTTCCCTCGTTAAAATATGAAGTCATATTTATATTCGACTTCCATCAGTATAGTGAAAAATCAGATTCCTCAACCAATCCTAGTTTGTTGAATACACTCACTGGTCTATTAGAGATATGCTTAGTATTATGAAATATTAGATATTTTTGAATGATTGGTTTGACTTAACTAAAATTTATCTTTTGTTAAGTACACTCAAGAGATAGATTTTAGAGACATGTTAAGCTAACATATAAGATGTGTAAAGACAAAGATTTGTCAGCTCAGTGATCGCAGAGTTGTATGGAGATACAATTGATAATAATATCTATCCAAATGTTTCATTAAAATTTGTTGAGTACACTCAAAGTTTTAATATAACTAATGGGATCCCAACCCACTGGGAGTTAAGTATGAATTCTTTAAATTTATGTGAGATGGTCATAAATTTGAATTAAATAGTGAAAGCACAATTAATTTAATAAATAACTTTGTTAAATTAATTGATGCATTCTACATATTATTTTTCTTACTTTTCGTCATTTACATATATTGAATCATGAGTAACCATATATATTTGAGAGGCTTTCTAGATGCCAACAATCAAACCAAATTTCTTGATTGTCACCGCAATTTGAGAATTGTTCTCAAGAATGAGAAAATAGGTTATGTCATTGAGTAGCTCTTTCTGAAAACACTTGTTGATGACTTGACAAAGGAATATGTGACTGCTATAATAGACACAGTGATGAAGATAGTACTGCAACATGTGTAATGTGTTACGACTATGTCACCTGAGTTCCAAAACAACATGAGAGTATAGATGCTACCACTTGATTTTTGATGTGAAAGTGTTGAATGATGAACAATCACGTGTGAAAAGATAAGAGATTTTCTAACAACTATACCAGTGCATAATGATAGAAGAATCTTTAGTCAGTGCTCGTGTACTGAAGATGTTGACTACATTGAGAAGTTGTCTCAATTGAGTTCAGTCATATGAACTAAGTATAGACTTGGCTCTACAATCTATGTGAAAGAGTTATTCATGGCTAATTATGAATTTAACATAAATAAACTCGAATGCTCACTCATTAAGTTGTTGAACATGCTTAAGATTGTTACATCTAATATCTAAGTTTTTAGTAGGCAAATCTTAGTCATAGATTCCTCTAGGGAAGTCTGAATGATGCTTTAGAAAAGCAACCAAAATGATTAAGTCAGTTAAAGCGAACAAGGACAATACCAAATCTAATGACCTTTATTATCATTTTGGAATGATAGGTCTACTTCATTAACTTTATTAACTTCTTGGGTATTAGATACCAGATATAGATTTCATATTTATATAAATATGCAGAAACTAAATAGAAGTAGATCAGTGCAGAACAGAGAAGTTGAACTGCATGTTGAAAATGAACAAATGTTGCTGCATTGCTTGTAGGAGCATACTTCTTGTCATTGCCTTTATGCTTAATATTAAAATTAGAGAAATGTTATTTTGTACACACCATCACCAGAGCATTAAATAAATTTCATATTTGGACATAAATTATTTTAACGTTAAGGACAATTGTTGTTCATTTTATCTTGATAAGATCTTAGTGATTATGGTAAATTACAAAATGACATTTATATTCTAAATATTCAGTATTCTATAATGAGTATAGAAATTGAAAGGTGAATAACAAATATATCTGGCATTGCAGATTTGGTCACGTAATTGAGATTGCAATTCCAAAATTATATGGAAGTGTATATTTGGTTCAAATGATTTTGAATCATTTAACAAATGTGAAACATGTCGTTAGGCACAATGACTAATTACCTTTTACTTGAAAAGGTAAAAGATCTGCCCATTATTGGGTCTAATATATAGTGATGCATGTGGATCTATATCAATTAATCCTAGATGGGAGTTTCTCTTATCTCATTATATTTACTGATGACCATTTCAAAATGGTCATGTATATTTGATAAAATTCAAGCATGAAACTCTTGAAATGTTCAAGGGATTCAAACTAGAAATAGAGAAACAAATATGTAAATGTATTCTCACACTAAGACCGGATCGAGTGGTGAATATGTAAAATAGAAAGTTTTGGATTATCTAAAAGAGAATGAGATTCTCTCGCAGTTGACTACTCCACATACATTGTAACATAATAGTGTATCTGAAAGGTTGAATTATACACTATTAGATATAGTGCAATTAAGAACAAGCCATGCAAACCTTCCAAAATCGTTTTGAGGTCATATACTAATTGTCACGTGCTACACATTAAATTGTATCATATCTAAATCGATTGACAAAACTCCATACGAGTTATGGAAAGGCAGAAGGCCCAACTTATCTTATATAAAAGTTTGGGCTATAATGCTTATGTAAATCACACTGAATCGGATAAGCTTGAGACTGAATTCGATAAATGTATATTTGTGGGATATCCAAAACAGATAATTGAATATCAATTCTATAATCCCGTTGAGAAGAAAGTGTTCATTTCAAAACATGCCATATTACTAGAGAAAGAGTTCATTCTAGGAGAGGGTAGTAGGAGCAAATTAAAACTTAAAAAGTTCATGAATCCACAAATAATGTTGACGAATTAGATGAATCTGAGTTTGATCTCACCCACGTCGAGGGACAAACTCTTGATCAAGACATAGAGACTCCTGAAGACACTATGGCTCAGCTTAGATCTATTAGAACCATTCGATCTCCTAGAAGGTATGAGTTCATGATTATTAATCAAATATTATTAATCGAGGATGATGAACCTACTAGTTACGTAGAATCAAAGTCAAGTGTTCACTCAAAGATATTGCAAGAGGCCATGAAATTCGAAATAAACTCAATGTATGAAAACAAGGTTTGGAATTTGGTCGACCCTCCTGATGGGATAAAACTCATAGGTTGTAAATGGGTTTACAAGAAAAATGTCGATGTAGATGAAAACATCCATACATACAAAACAATGCTAGTAGTAAAATGTTATAACCAAAGACAAGGTGTTGACTTTGATGAAACTTTTTTGCCTGTAACCATGTTGAAGTCCATCCGAATTTTTCTTGCAATAACTACGTATCACGATTATGAGATATGAAAAATAGATGTCAAAAGTGCTTTCTTTAATGGGAACTTGCAAGAGGAAGTGTATATGACACAACCCGAAAGTTTTGAATCCAAAGAAATCTACAAGATATGCAAACTTGATCGATGCATTTATGGATTAAAGCAAGCCTCTAGGAGTTGAAATTTTTCCTTTAATGAGACAATCAAAATGTTTGATTTTATCAAAGTTGAAGACAAACTATGTATTTACAAGAAGATAGTGGGAGTATTGTCGCGTTCCTAATATTTTATGTATAAGACATATTATTAATAGGAAACGACTTCTTTATGTTTCAATTGTTGAAATTATAATAATTTTTCCGTGATAGATATGGGAGAAGCAAGTTGATCTATAGAGATAGATCTAGAAGATCGTTTCACTCATCCCAGTTTATATAGATAAAATCTTGAGAAAAATTTATATGGAGAAAGCAACACAAGTTATGGTATGGATCAAGAAATTCATCAATAAACTTGGAGTAGCGCCTAAAATTGTTGGTCACGTGCTTCTGCATTATAATAACAATGAAGCTATCGTGCAAGTGAATGAACTAAGGTCTCATCAATGATCCAAACTGTATTAAGGCGGTATTATCTTATTGGAAGGATAATACAACAAAATGACGTAAAGAAAGAACGAATTCTCACAAGTTATTAAATAGCAGATTCATTGACAAAGAGTTGTCACGATATAAATATATCGTCAAATATACTCTTATGGTATAAGATGCATAAGTGCTTGGATCTAGTGCAAGTGGAAATTTGTAAGTGTTATACCCTACGTCCAATCAACTTTGGACATAAACACTTTTAATATATATATATTAAATTATAGAATCTGTAGATTCAAATATTAGTAATTTGTTAATCATAAGGAGTTATGATTGTGAGATAAAAATTACATATGATAGAATCTTAAATTTCTAGTGTCGTATGTAATAATGAGATACATATATCATTATTACGGAAAGACAATCATGTGTGGTATTTCTTACTTGTGAAGTAAGTAACTGATCTCATGAGCTAAAATGTGATGACAGTTAAATGAACATGTATATGTTTTATTATAGAACAAAACCCGCTGAAAAATCTCACATGGATAATTATCTAAGTGTCAGTGGTTAATCTCTAACGTTCAGTAGTCAAATTAATCATTTGATTTGAAATCATTATAGCGCCTTATATGAGAACAATCATACATTGGTTATATTAGATGTTGCTCTGCCAGGGCCACTAATATGACATTGTTCGGGTATGTCAAGAATCATATGAAGGTTGTGAATGATCAATAGATTATTCGTCACTCTTAAATTGTAAGAGATTATGATCTATATTTCATTCAGTTAAATTAATAATGAAATCCTTGGTCAGGGTGTACTCATAAGTCGAAAAGAAATTTTGACTTACATTGATTTAATAGTGGAACGAAAGATATGGTCAATTAGTGAGATTGATACACATCCATATCTCGTAATTGATCGGATCATATTGACGAATGGATTATAGTTTCACGGTAAACGAACAGATTGATTTTGTCACATTGCTAGATGTCAAACTTGGATAACGAATATGAATTGGTGATAAATTAAAAGAGTATTTTAATTTATTGATTTTGATCGGATAAAAAAAAACAATTCACGTCGTTAGTCATCGTAATCAGGAACTTGATGGATCATACACAAAAGGAGGACTAGAAGAATGAGATCCACCAATTAATTAATTAACAAGTATTGGATAATTAATTTATTGGGTTGCTTGTTAATATGCCAAAATTAATTAATTCATGGACCAAATTTAATTAATTGAATTAATTAAATATTGGAACGAGTTTCGTTTAAGAAACAGATCAAGCCCACTTGGACTTATATTAATAAGTCATTAGAGTTCAAGAAAAAAAGAACATAGTAGAATTCATATTCTTGTTAGCACAAGAAAAGAGAAATCCTAATTCTCTCATTTATGTTTTTTGTGTGGATTTCCATTAGACACTGAACAATTAGAGAGTTGTGGATTATAGATCATGATTGTTTGTATTTCAAGATCAGGAAAAGAGTTTGTAGAATCTACAAAAGGTACAAAGTTTCTTTCTAAACACAAAGAAGATCTTTGGTGGGAATTGAAATTTATTTTATTTTTCGCGTTGCATTTTAAGTAAATTCCCAACAGTTAATTATATTGTCTAATCGTGTTTAGTTTTGCATACTGAACATGAGATAGAATGAGATTAAAAGAAGTACCACAAGGTAAATGGCTGATGCGACGAGGAAAGTCCAATATCGACCAAGAAAAGTATCGGCGATATAAGCACCCAAAAGGGGTGTCAACCATACAGTACCAACCCAGTTGGTGACATTATTTGAGGATGTCACAGTGCCTTCATGGAGCTTCTGTGTCAAATAAATTACTAGGTTTGATGCAATCCCATAATGTGCCATCCTCTCAAATATTTCATACCCTGTAATATAACATAATTGAGGATTCATTAATTCTGTTTCGGATTTTCGTACTCAAACAAAAGAGTCAGCCTGCATAAAAGAAATCGTTTGCTACTACCACATGAAACACTGGTAAGACTTGTGTACAGATCTCATTGCAGTTTATATAAAAAAAATTATCATCAAACCCTGTTAAAATGATTTCAGTTTGCAATAAAGGGCGAGTTTAGAATCGACTATTGGGTAGGTTGTATCAATTCTTTTTTACTTACCAACAATGAAATAACAAGCTTTCCATTTGCCAGTGTTTGATCTAAGAACAGGTCTGCCTTTTAGATCAACAGTCCCATCCTGTGTGTAATCAGTGCCTTTCTCTTCCACCTTCATGTGAAAATATGAGAGAGAGAGAGAGAGAGAGTTATTTGTGTAGAACAAGTAAAAAGTCGAAAACCATAGACATGTTAAATAGTTTGTGTTAGTACCATAAGTCAATTTTGAGAATTGTCATTAATTGGCAGTTTGTTAAGTTGAATCATGATATTTTGAGTCCCTATTTAAGATAAAATAAATATAAATTTATGCTTTTCAAGTTTTCAAGTATCGCTTACATATCAGAGTCCATTTTTTTTCCCTTAATTTCATCGTCAGCAATTAATGTGTTTGGTAACATTTTTTTATTGTCATTAATGTCTAATTGCACACCCATTTGACTTTTTCTTGAGCGAAATAATTGTAATTGGTTCATACCAACTTCTCCATTTAATGTCATTCAACCTAAATTTGGAGCTTACAGTTGTGTTTTATTTAATCAAGCACGTCGAATGCTACCCCTACTTAGGGGTGGGTGTGAAATTCACCAAAAATGATGAGAACTGAACTAAATTTAAATGCATTAATAAATATTATAAATTATTTCAAATTTCATTGTTCTTTAATCGATAAACACATATATTCTCAACCGATTAAAATAAATTGGAGCAGAGCGCCCACCTAAAATATTTAGTTTCTCAATTTTAGTGCACCAACAAAAAAATAATCAATATTAAAAAAACACGATATGTTCAACTAACGGTTAATGAATTTAATTTCCTTTTTTCTTTAATACAATTATTTTATCTCTCAATTCATTTATTATATTATATAGTTTTCAAGAGTTAGAACTACACGATATAGAATTTACTTTCAAAAATTTAATATATGTAGGAATTTCTTTGTATCATTTCATGTTTGATCGGATTCGACTGGACCGGAATATTCATAATTAGGTACTTCAAACCAGTTTAGTTCTTATCTTTCACAAAGGAAGAATAGCAAATTATTAAAAAAACAAAACAATAGAGCTTTATGGATGAGAAAACACGGGAAATCATGAAAAAACTATGTGATACTATTGATAAAACAATTCTTTAATTCCATAAACTGCACTGTGCACATCAGAATAAGAAAAGCTAGTCAACATGGGTAGAGATTATTCATCTGCCTATTCTCTGGAAGAATATCAAATTTGTATATTTGGGCTTCAGATTTGATCTAATAAGCAATCTAACTAACCTAACTTTTAAAGGCATGGACAGCATAATTATTAGAATGTGAACATGGAAGAGTATTGCCGAGGCAGTTCCATTAAACTTATGTTACCTTGGATTCAATCCATAAAGGAGCAATGCCAATAGCTGATTTGTTAAAGGCCGTTCAGTGCATCCAATTATAATCTAAATGAAGCGAGGGAAACCTTACCTCCATTTTTACTGTCTAAATCGTCAGTGCTCCCGCCTCCCATCTGCCTCCTTGGCATCACTTACTGGCGAATCTACAGTAGGGCCTAGTGGGGCACGTGCCCCACTAGGTTTTGAATTTAATTTTTTTTTTTTTTTTTCATTCGAGGAAGGAAAAAGACTTCCTTCAAAATCGAAACCCTCGTCTCTCCTCTCATATCTCGACCCTTCCGTCTGACTCTCCGTCCTCTCTACCATCGTCCCAACTCCCATGGCACTCTCCCATACCCACGACTGACGGCATCGCATCAATCTCGACTCCTCTGCGATGCAATTTTCCGTTTGCAATTCACATCTAAAACTTACTGTATTCTGCTTCTTGTTATAGGCTCCAAAGAAGGGCGCAAAATTGCCGGCAAGAGTGGCTAAAAAGAAAGCGGATAAGGTAGTGAATCATTTATTCGAGAAGCGCCCGAAGCAATTTGGAATTGGTGGAGCGTTGCCGCCGAAGAAGGATCTCCATCGATTTGTGAAATGGCTACAAGTGGTAAGGATTCAGCGCAAGAAGATGATTTTGAAGCAACGCCTTAAAGTTCCGCAGCCAATTCACCAGTTCTCGAAAACCCTCGACAAGAACCTAGGTTGGTTTTTTATACCCTCTTCTCTTTATTTTTCTGTGTTCTTTGTTTTTCATATACGATCCTTATTTGCTAATTGTTTATGAGATGCTGAGTGCTATTCTTGTTTGATAAATGTGAATTTGGTAACTTTTATGATTGATGATGTTGTTGACAAATGTAAGAAGCTGGGCGTGCCTACTGATTTTTTTTTAAGGATTTTGAATTTTGTTAATATGTTATCTGTCAATCTGTGTACATTTTGATTTTTGAATAAAATTTGAAGTTTGATTAGGATTTAGGAATGAAGATGTTATCAGTGTTGTGACCGTGTACAAATTCTAATGAATCTGATATTCAATTGAAGTTTCAAATCTTTTGTTATTTGTGCTGTGACTGTGACTGTTATTGACTGGGATTTAGGAATGAAGCCAATTGGAATGTCTTGCAAATTGACTGGCTAGAGAAATTTGGTAATGAAGTTGCTATTGGGTTGAAAACTGCAGCATTCATGTCATATTCAACACAAATTGCTAGGTGGGGGTGGAAATTAGGCTTTATTTCCTGAAACTAGGCTTTTATCCTTACTTTAATTTTTTCATTACTTTTTGAAAGTTTAATTGTGCCCCCCAACATAAAAAGTCTGCGTCCGCCCCTAGCATCACTAAAGGAAGGAGAACTACCTGGTGGCTGGTGGTGACAAATCTAAAATCTGATTCATCGTATCTAGTTCTACAGGGCTCAAATTGTCTTTCAATTCAGAAGACTGTAACCTGATGCATATTTATGGTAAGGTCTGTTATTTAATTAAATTAATATTCTAATAAATTAAATAATAGAATCCGTAGATTCAAGTCTTAATGATTTATTAATCACATGAGTTGTGATTGTGAGATACAAATTACATATGAGTGAATCTTAAATCTTCATTAGTCATATGTAATAATAAGATACGGATATCGATATTATGGATAAACCATCATGTGTAGTATTTGTTACTTGTGAAGTAAGTAGATGATCTCACAAGATAAAGTATGGTGATACTTGAATGAACACGTGGATGTTTTGTTATAGAACAAAATATTGGAGACCTCCTGGGAAATTCTACATGGATAACTATCTGAGTGTCAGTGGTTAATGTCTAACGTTCGGTAGTGGAATTGATCATTTGACTTGAGGTCGTCATAGTGCCTTATATGATGACGGTCATACTTTGGTGATATTGGATGTTACTCTGCCAAGGGTCGCTAATACAGCATCGTTCGGGTATGTCAAGAATCATATAAAGGTTGTGAATGATCAATAGAGGATTCGTCACTCTTAGATAGTAAGAGATTATTATCTACATTTTATCCAGTTAAGTTGATAATGAAATACTTGGCCAATGTGAACTCATAAGTCGAAAATGAGTTTCAACTTATATTGACTTAACAATGGGATAAAAAATATGATCGATAATTGAGATTGACATATATCCATGTCATCATTTTTTATCGGATCATATTGACGAAAGGATTATAGTTCCACGGAAAATGAACAAGTTTGGTTTTGTCATACCACGTGACATTTCCCATCACACGTATTACCTGACACATTGTTAGATATCAATGTGGGACGATGAATATGAATTAGTATCGATTTTGATTGGATCAAAATAATAATTAATGTCATTAGGTATCGTGATTGGGAACTTAAAGGGTCACACACAAAAGAGAACCAGAAGAATGAGATTTACCAATTAATTAATTGACAATTGTTGGATAATTAATTAATCGGGTTGCTTATTAATAGGCCCAAATTAATTAATTTGATTAATTAATTCATGGACCAGATTTAATTAATTAAATATTGAACCTGTTTAAGTTTAAGAGACGGGCCAAATCCGTTTAGACTTATATTAATAGGCTACTAGGGTTTGAAAACTGTAAGAGAAATTTTTTATTATTCTTGTTACCACAAGAAAAGAAAACCTTAGTCGTCGTTTTTGTTCTATGTGTGGATTACCATTGGAGACTGGCCAATTGGACGGCTTGGATTGTAGATCTGATAATTCAGTTCGAGAATCAGCAAATTAGTTTGCATAATTTATCAAAAGTATCACAATTTCTATCTAAACACAAAACAAATCTTTGGTGGGAATTGAAAATGTTTTACTTTTCATTGTGCATGATTAAGTAAATTCTGAACATTCCTAACGTTAATTATTAACACACTTTTGCCAGCTTTCTCAGATGAATCAATTCCACCTATAGCACAATTAACAAGTGAAGCATCGGCTTGCTTATTTCCCTCTCCAGATGCACTTTTGTTGAGTTTCCTTCTTCGTTGGACATCGGAAGTTAAGACGAAAACTGGGGAATGGTCTAATTGCTTTCCAGAATCTAGGGTGTCAAAAGTTACAACAAGAAATGTCAAATATAATCAAGAATGTGGAATAAACTTTATGTATAAGGAATTCATGCATTGTAAGGGTTGTTGGTGTTGAAACCAGAAGAAAAGAGAGGGAGAATAATAGCATTGAACATAGCATCCAAGTAATGGCTATACCTGAGCAATGATGTTAAATAGTTTAGTATATATTTCATAGGCCTCGATGAGTGAAATAATTATCAATACAATCAATTTATATGCTCGACCTGAAAGCAACGTGGGCTACTAGTAGCTACTTAATTTGTTAATGTTGTCTTGGCACAAATTCATTTATAGGATGGCTTTCTTGTGTCTTCGCCCATTACCTTATTTGGTCCAATTGATGATATAACCTAATCTATATATACCCATTATCATAGTGTTGGAAACATATGTGTGCTTTGTGTTGTGAAGAGAAAACCATGGTTGCTTCTCGTCTTCTTCTTCTTTGTACCTTTTGCCTCTATTGTTTCTCTTTGCCTTTATGGCTTGCAAGTCACCACCATAACCTTGTCCCTTTGTGGGTGAGAAATGAAGAAAGCAACAATAAATGAATACAAGTTGTGGGTCAGAGTTTTAATTGATTGTTGGATATCAATTGGTAAGTTGAAATTGAGCCCGGATTCCACCTATTCAAGGTCCATTTTGCGACAATTGGTATCAGAGCATAAAGGAGGTAGATTGGGCTCCAAAATCTAACCAGAAACTGATTCGAAACGAAGCAGAAACCGGATGGAATAAACCATCCCAAAAAAATCCCCAAAAATCGGACTTGCAATAAATGATTCCGGCCAACCAAAAGGCGATTGAGGAAATAAAGACCAGAAGCTTGATCTGTAGGTAGAGGCGCTCATGAGTCGATCGCGTGTGGTGGTTACGACCGTCACCGGCGGTGGTGCTGGAATTTTCGAATGTGTCTATGGAGAATTTCTTCAGGCAAAATTGTTATAATGTGATTTCTAACAATTTGGTGTTGTTAGTTTTTTGTTTCAGGTTATACGATTAAAACTAGACGGTTTTGCCCCTATACGTTTATGATTCAGTTTGGTGTTCGATTGGCTGATGCAATTCCTGAAAGCTTTAGGGCGAATAGTGGTGGCCCTAAAGTGGTAAATTCATATATCTCGTTATTTACAAAATCAGATTGATCCACTTTGATATATTAGCTTATCCTGATTTAAATTTCAACATTAGCGCGTCACCGTGTAGGGTGACATTAAGATTGAGGTTACCGTGTGGAAAACATTGCTTATTCTAGAAATTTAAGAATTATTTGCTATTTGAAGTGTTGATTTTGATAGCAAGTTGGTAATTGCTTTTGTACTTTAACTGTGGTTTAGTCACTAGGTGAGACTACATTGCATGAAAATTTTGATTTTTTGTTGACATCCTCCATGTTACATTAATTATTCTATTAGAATACCCAAACTTAACCCGTTTGAATATTCCCTTGATCTAAGACCTTGAGTCCACAAAACCCTAGAAATCTAGAACGGCCTATATTGCGGCCTTAGGATTACTTTGTGTGATCTATTTGTGTACTTTGATTGTTCTGTTTTTTCAAAATATTTTAACATTTCGAAGTTGGAACTTTCAATGGGGAAATGAGATTTTTAAATTTGGCAACAAAAGATGAAAGGGATTTTAATTCAACAAAAAAATTCGAAAGCCATAGATGGTAAACTTCCTACAAATTTGACAGAAGTACAAAAAGAAGAATATGTTAAACTTGCTTATACTTCAATTATTTTAAACATATCTGACACTGTTTTGAGAAAGTTGAAAAACTTGATTCTACAAAAGAACATTGGTAAAAGTTGGAGGACTTATATTTGCTTAAGTCTACTCCTAATAAGTTCTACTTACTTGAAAGATTTTTCAGTTTTAAAATGGATCATTCATAGGATCTTGATGGCAATTCTGATATTTTTAACAAACTTGTTCAAAATATCGTTAACTGTGATGAAAAGATGTCTGATACGTATAAGGTCATTATTTTACTAAATTCTATGCTTGACTCACATAGAAAGGTTAAGAATACAATTAAGTATGTTAAGGATATACTTTAACACTCAAAATTGTCATAGATTTCATTAAAAGTAAGGAGATAAAGATTAAAACTGAGAAATAAGATAAGAAAAGTGGTGAGTTGCATATGATAAGTAGTAGAATGAAGTTTAAGCAGATGAATTTGGGTAAAGCTCAAGACAATAGTAATTCGAGTAGCGATTCGAGTGATGAGGATGGTAAAAAGAAGGGCAAGGGATTGGACAAGTCTAGTGGTAGACGGTGTTACAGTTGTAGTAAGCTTATGCACTTTATTAGGGACTGTCTCAAAAAAAAGGATAAGTAGAAGGGTAAGATGAGAGGCGAGACGAATGTGGCTACCCTAACAAGATTTATTGAAAGTAAACATATTTACTGCATGTGCTTTCGCGTGTAATCTTTTCTACATGTGTGTGATTGCTTGATTTTGTTTCATGGTTATATATAAATTTCAATGTGTTTGATATGTGCATTTGCATGAATCTGAAAGCAATTTAATTACTTGGTATAATTGTTTGCATGCATAGTGGGTTAAGATGCATTAGTAGTGTGTTGTATGTCTATTGGTGAGATGGAGTATAGATACCTAGGGGTACATTGGTGGTTTGTACTGAAGATGTGGAGTGTGACATTTGAATCATGAGTGAAGATATAATCAAATGTTGGAATCATTTATATGTGAAAAGATCATGATCGGGTAGAGTGTGAGAGAGGCACTTCTATCACTTCTGTTAGGTCGAGACCCATTATCCATTTAGGCTAGGAGAAGGGATGTGGTGATAGAGGATTATCCCAAGCACTTAGGATCTATAGAGGTCTACCAGTTAAACATGGGTTAAGTGATCAGTCTAGTGAGTATGGTAGGCAATAAAGTGAGATATATGTTCTCGAGGTGTGAGCAACACGAAATGGGATAGGATAAGTGTGGTGAGATCTTTTCGTGGGGTCATTTATGTATTTGTTGCATATGTGTTGACCGTGTGCTTGATTAACTTGATGTTAATCTGTTGCTCTATGTGAATGGTCTTTTTTTAGAAGATATGTGTTATCCTATATGATATCTCAATCTCATGTTTATTTGTTATTGATTGATTACTATGATTATCTGCTTCACTTGGGTATTCTTAACCTTAGCCTTGGTAAGTACATGGAGTAGGTATGATATGTGTTTCAGGTCCGAAACACAAAGTAAGGTCCGTGATTCCGATTTATTAGTTGTCTTGATTATGCAAGCTTTAACTTTGTGTTTTGATTGCTTGCAGTTTGATTAGGTATCAAAGGTAGAGATTCGTTTGGTTCTGATACCCAATAAATCCTGAGCAACGATGTTAAACAGTTTAGAACATATTTTATAGGGCTCGGCCGATGAGTGAAATAATTATCAATACAATCAATTTATATGCTCGACCTAAAAGCAACGTGGGCTACTAGTAGCTACTTAATTTGTCTTGGCCCATTACCTTGTGTTTTTGCCCAATTGATGATATAACCTAACCTATATATACCCATTATCATAGTGTTGAAAACATGTGTGTGCTTTGTGCTATGAAGAGAAAACTGTGGTTGTTTCCCTTCTTTTTCTTCTTCTTTGTGCCTTTTGCCTCTGTTGTTTTTCTTTGCCTTTGTGGCATGTAAATCACCACCATAACTTTGTCACTTTGTGGGTGAGAAAAGAAGAAAGAAACCATAAGTGAATACAAGTTGTGGGTCGGGGTTTTAATTGATTGTTCGATATCAATTAGTAAGTTGAAACTGTGCCCAGATTTCACCAATTGAAGGTCCATTCCGCGACTGTTGAACATGGATATTTATCATAAGTGTATTTTATGCACTTATCTAGGTTGTTGAACATGGATATTTGGGAGTAACTTTTAGGGAACTATTGTTTAATCTCATGTACATATTGTTTTTTTAGATGTGAAAATACGTAGTTCGACCCTAACAATACCTAGAGGAGGGGTGAATAGGTGAATATGCAAAATTAAAATTTTCTTAACAATTAAATAGAAACAAGTCACTAATTAATTATTTTCTAGATGTTTATTCATGCAATTCAATTATTCAATTGATCACGGAGAGAACCAACTGGATGAAAACTCCGAGACTTTGCCAGTCAACAGTCCACTATAACGATTTTTTAACTTATAGTTTACGACACTAGATGACGACACATACTATCTGACCTCCTAACTTCAATTTCAATAGCTCTCCTAGATTCATTGCACATGCACCGATTCCCAATTGTAATTTACAAAGCTATCCTGGATTGCGCTCTACTACCGTAAGAACACCGTGTTCTTCAACGACTGGAACTCTTGTAACCTTTCCTTGATCTTCAGATACTCTGACAGATATAAAGGTGTTAGCCAAAGAATAACTAACCAAGAGGAGGGTGAATTAGTTTTTAAAACATTTTCGAATAATTAACTAATATCACGTAAGTTAAAAAACAAGTTGATTAATAATTATAAGCAAATTCAAGCAAGTGGATCAATGAAATAATAAGTGCAAATATGAAAGCAATAAGTAAAAGGGCGAGAAGATGCAAACGATATAATTATGGAGGTTCGATCCAAAACAACGATCTACGTCCTCCATTACCAAGCTCTCCGGCACAAGCAAGACCAATTTAACTATGTTGATTGGCTTGTAGTGTAATCCAACCCTTTACAAGGCTTTCAGTGACTTACAAGTAATGAGTACCGATCCTTTTACAACATTGAGCTTTTCGGAACCTCAACTCGACCAACATTATTGAGCTTTATAGGACCTCAATATGACTCACACGGTAACTTACAATAAGGAGCACCGATCCTTATACAATGTTGATCTTTAAGGGACATCAACACGACCCACAATTCAAAATGAGTTTACAAGTGAAATCTTCTCTTCTTAATGAATAACATATTCAAAGTTGAGAAAAAGAATAGAAGAAGGCAAAGACTTCGATAGATGGCAATAAATATGACTCAAATGTTGGATTTGAAAAACTTTGATAGAAATTGATTTTCTAAGTTTAGAATGATCAAAGATTTTTCAAGTATATATCAATTTATGAGGATGAATAAATAATGAAGATCAATGGTTTATCTCAATAAATGCTCACTCATTGCTCTAGGAAAGGTTCAAATTGAATGCAAAGTAAGTTAGTATTTATAGGTGAAAAATCGTCAAAAACTCTACCAAACTGGACGCAGTGTACCGGACGTCCACCACATATTGGACAGTCAACTAGCCATTTTGTTAGAAAATCAAAACGGTTGAATTTTTTACTGTTGGCCCTAAAACTACCATACCGAACTTCCGGTACAAATGTTTTACGCCGAAACGTCCTCGTTTTAATTTTTAACAAATATAAGTACTCGGGGAACGTTTAAAAATGAATTTTCAAGGTATTTTTTATATTTTAAATTTACATTATTTGATTTTTACCTTTGAAAACATATTTTACGAGTAAAACATTTTTGTTGTGATTTTTCGATCGTAAAATCAAAACTTGAGCTCGTTTTGATCCATTGCCAAGTATTGAAATGTTTTACCTTTACATATGATTGTAAAAAGCCTAAACTCTTTGAACATCTTGATGTACATGCTTGAACGTACTTTGACTTTTAACTCGATTCTTGTTGTGGTATCTTTTAGCGAGCTTTTCAGTATCAATCGTCATAGCCTCGTTTGATTAATTTTGTTTTCATGTCGATCATTGCATGCAAATTTCTTGGCCTTGAATCTCGTGTCTTCGATTTTATTGATTTGCAATAATCACTATAGACACTCAAAATCAATGTGTTAGAAATAAACGCAATTTGTTTGTGATAATCAAAACAAGACGTCAACCATAGGTCAACAATTTCTCTCTTTTTGTTTATGACAAACAAGATGATTTGCTATGTACAAATTAAACAAGTTGATAAGGAATAAAGTTGCATATATATATTTCCCATATCATTTTCACTTATATTCCCCCTTTTAATATCATGCAATTTATATCCCCCTTTAAATATTCTCTCTATCATGCATAATCATCTAATCCATCTTTTCACTTTTGGCATAAGCAAAAGGAATATGAGAAAGAAGTCAACCATCGCTAACAATGAAGTGATATCATATTCAAAGTGATTTGCATTACATTGTATAAAATTGTAAACCGGGGGTACGAGTTCTCTTCTAACATGCAAACCAAAACCCAACTCATGTTTTCAAAAAATTCTTCAATGTGAAATGCGGGCGCATCAAAAGTGAAATTAGGAAAATCGACATTTTTACCTATCAAAATGATTTAAAAATTGATAAAAAAGTGTTGACTGGAAAACTTTTGATTGTAGAAGGTTTAAACTCGTGGGTTTTGAATGTGAGGGTCAATTTGTGATTTTGAAGCAATTTAGGAGTGAGAATTTTGGAATTTGAGACCTTAAACTTGTGGGTTTTTGAATTTGATACTTAATTGAAGGTTGGGAATATGTTTATAGGAGAAGTCGAGTGGAGTGTAGGAAAGAAAGGCGAGTGGAATGGAAATGAAAGGATGAGGAAGAAGCCTGGAGCGTGTTTTGAAATCATAAATTTTGATCTATCGAACGTCCGGTAATTATATCGGACGTCCAGTATGACAGAGACCAAAATACTCTATCAAACCAGACAGTCAATACCGGATGGTCTGCTAGGCTCGTCCGATACTCCCTTAATTTTTTATATGATGATAAAACATATGAAATCATGTAAATATGATGCACAATAATTAACGAGATGAAAATAAGTAAGCGCATGAAATCACGAACTTAACTATGTACTTCAAATTCATCAATTATGCTTAAAATCATTTCAAGTGTTAGAGGCTTAGTAAGAATATTGATCAATTGATTATTCATATTCACAAATACGAATATAGTGTCCTTTTTTGGGTGCCTTTAGAATATAATATCTTAGTGCTTGTAAGATAGCTAAAATTCGTTTTATGGCACAAAGGTGTAAGTTTTGAGTATTGAATTGAAATTAAGCACATAATCACATACTAATTATAATATCGAGTTTTCTTGTGATTAAAGAAAAGATTTGATCATACCTCGATATTTTGTTCTATTTATGGAAGTACCTTGATCATCTTTGTCCATTTTGATTGATGAGCTCATAAAAGTATTCATTTCTTGAATCTTCCTTATTTTGGTCTTGAATAGTCATTTGTTCAAAAGGAGTTTCCGATCCTATATCATTAGTAATACCTTTCTCAAGATCAAGAATGTTAGTTTCATCAAAAGTATCATACATGAATTTTTCAACGACTAGAGTTCTTTTATTAAAAACTCTATAAGTTTTGCTAGTCAATAAAAAATCTAGAAAGATTCCAATATCAAATTTTAAATTAAATTTTTCAAAATGAAGCGTTTGCAACCAACAATTTGAAATAACCAGTATTTGAAATTCTATTTTTCCAAAACTCATAGGGGGCATTGTATTTTCTTTCAACTAATTGAAATTCTATAAATAATATAGCAAATAGTGTTAACGGCTTCGGCCCAAAAATATTTTGGTAAACTATTTTTATTTAGTATAGTTCGAGCCTTTTTTTTTTTTTGCAATCTGCGACTCTTCTTTTTACTACACCATTTTGTTGAAAAGTTCTAGGATCCAAAAAATTATGTTCACAACCATAAGTTTTGCACAAATAATCAGAAGTAATATTATCAATTTCTCCACCATGATCACTCCTAATTGTAGTAGTAGTGTATCCCTTTTATTGTGAACATTTTTACAAGAATGTTCAAATGCATTCAAAACTTCATCTTCTATGTTCAAAAATGGGACTTAAGTAAATCTAGAAAAGCAATCAATTATGACAAAAGCATATTGTTTTCTATTTAAGCTTGTAATTCTAGATGGTCCAAAAATATTCATGTGGAGAAGTCAAAAAGATTTCGTAGTTGATGAATGTTGCTTTAATTTTACAAGAACTATTTACTTGTTTTCCATGCATCACAAATTTTGTCTCTCTCAAACTTGACAAACCTTAACGAAACATTTTTTTGGAAATTTTGAAAATAGGTCCATGCTAACATGGCATAATCTTCTATCTCATAACCAAATATCATATTTTAAACTTGATAAACATTTTTCTCCGCATTCAAACTTAATGTTTATGACAAACATTCTTACTTCGGCTTCCTAAACATCACATCTTTTGATGTAGTATCATCAATAATGCATTTGGAAGAATCAAATTTGATATGATAACATTCATCACACAATTGATTAAAACTATGTAGATTGCGTTTAAAGTTATCTACCAAGAAGACATTTTCAATAAAGGGAGATGAATGATTACCAATAATTTCAATGTCAATGATTTTTCCTTTCGCATTATCTCCAAAAGTATCATGATCGCCATCCTTTATTTTGAAACTTGACAATAAAGCTTGATTTCCGGTCATGTGCTTTGAGCATCCATTATCCAATGTCTATTTGCTCTCTATTTTGCTTGGTACCTACAAAAATAATTCAATATCTTGTCTTTAGTACACATACATCCTTGAGTCCTCGATAGTTAGTGTTAGTGGATTTTTGAATCCACTTATAGTTATCTTCAAAATGTAATTTCTTTTTGATAGAACAATAAAAAGCTACATATCCATTTTTATTGCAAAAATTACATGTAACATTTGAAATAGGGAAAGTGGAAGCTTTAATAAAGAAGTTTTTAAAAGACTTTTGTTTCAAAAATGGTTTATTTCCAATTCCTCCTTTATCAAAAACACATTTTTGCTCACCAAGCATTAAATCAAATTTTTTCTTGCATTTAGTAAATTTGTGAATAATTTGAGTCAAATCTAAAATCGTTTCTTGTAGAGAAGAATTCTCCTTAATTAAAGAATCATAATAAACTTTTTCCTTTTTCAAAATCATTTTGAATTTTTAAAAGTTCATTTACCTCAATTTTCAATAAAGAATTTTTCTTTTTGAGGATCGAATGATTTAAAACGTGTTTTTCAAAGTTTTCAAGGATTTCATCAGAAGAGGTAGATAATTCATCATATGAACAATTTTCATTAGAATTTACCTCATCATCAATAGCTATGAAGCACATGTTTGCAATTTCCTCTTGACTTTTACCTTCTTCATGGTCATAATCATCACTTTCATCCCATGTTGTTTGGAGTGCTTTCTTTTTGACGAATCTATTCTTTTCTCCTCCATTTTCTTCTTTCTTTTGAAATCGATGATTTTTGCAAAGATTTTCCATTTATTAACGAGAAGAACTAGATCATCAAATTCTTCATCATTCATATTTTCGCTTGAAGTGCCTTTATCGACTACGGATTTTAACGCAATTTGGCACATTTCCTCTTCTCTGATTTTTAATGTTTTCTCATTTGTTTCATTGTGATTTAGTTCATATGTCATCAATGTCTCATAGAGCTCTCTTTCAATGGATATGTGTTGATATCTTTGGTGTTTTCTATCAACATCATCAATGGACTCCATTCTTCCGAGAGCATTAAATATTTACGACTAAAACCTTTGAGGTCGTTAACAATATCGGTGAAGCGAGTACTCATGTCAACAATAGGTTCATTTTCTTTCATGAAATTTTTTTCAAAATCTTTAACTAAGAGATTTATCTTAGTTTCTTTCACTTTACTAGTTCCAACATAAGTAATTTCTAAAGCATGCCAAATATCATAAGCGGAATCACATGTACTAATACGATTAAATTCATTTCTATCCAAAGCACAATAGAGAAAATTTCTTGCTCTAGTATTTAAAGACAACTTTATTTTATCCTCTTCGTTATATTTCTCTCTAGGTTTAGGAATTATTTGATCCGGTTTACCATCCTCTTTAATATCTTTTTTAGGCACATAGGGACCAAATTCAATAACTTCTCAAATATTATAATCTAATGATTGAATAAATATCGTCATCCTAGTTTTCCAATAGTTGTAATGAGTACCATTAAATAAAGGAGGACGATTTGTAGAATACCCCTCAAGATTATGAAAGATGTGGTTAGTCATTACTCAAGATTGTGAAATCTTTAAAATTGAGCACCTTTCTCTAATACCAATTATTAGCCCAAGAATAACTAACCAAGAGGGGTAAATTGGTTTTTAAAAATATTTTGAATAATTAACTAAAAACACATTGATTAATAATCGTAATCAAGTTCAAGCAAGTAGATCAATCAAATAATAAGTGTAAATATGAAATCAATAAGTAAAAGGGAGAGAAGATGCAAACGATATAATTATGGAGGTTCGATCCAAAGCAACGATCTATGTCCTCCGTTACCAAGCTTCCGGTACGAGTAATGCCAATTTCACTACATTGAGCTTACAAGCAAGGAGCACCGATCCTTTTCCATTGTTGAATTTTTCGGGACCTCAACATGACTCACACTATTGAGCTTTGCAGACCTCAATATGACCCACACGATAACTTACAACAAGGAACACTAATCCTTATACAATGTTGATTTTTAAGGGATTTCAACACAACCCACAATTCGAAATGAGTTTACAATCGAAATCTTCTCTTATTAATAAATTATAGATTCAAAGTTGAGAACAAGAAGAGAAGAGAAGAAGGCAAACACTTTGATAGATAGCAATTAAGTGTTGGATTTGAGAAACTTTGATAAAAATTGATTTTCTAAGTTTAGAATGATCAAAAGTTTTTCAAATATAAATCAATTTATGAGGATGAATAAATAATGAAGATCGATGATTTATCTCAATAAATGCTCACTTATTTCTCTAGGAAAGGTTCAAACTGAATGCAAAATGAGTTGGTATTTATAGGTGAAAAATCATCAAAAAGTCTGTCAAACCGGACGCAGTATACCGAATGTCCACCACATACCGGACGGTCAACTAGTGGTTTTGTCAGAAAATCAGAACGGTTGAATTTTTTACCGTTGGCCCTAAAACCACCATACCGAACGTTCGGTACAAACGTTTTACCTCGAAACATCCTCGTTTTAATTTTTAACACATGTAAGTACTCTAGGGACGTTTAAAAATGATTTCTCAAGGTATTTGTTATATTTCAAAATTACGTTCTTTGATTTTTACCTTTGAAAACATAGTTTACGAGTAAAACGTTTTTGTTGTGATTTTTCGATCGTAAAATCAAAACTTGAGCTCATTTAGATTCATTGCCAAGTACTGAAATGTTTTACCTTTACATATGATTGTAAAAAGTCTAAACTCTTTGAACATCTTGACGTGCATGTTTGAACGTACTTTGACTTTTATCTCAATTCTTGTTGAGGCATCTTTTAGCGAGTTTTTCAATATCAATCTTCTTGGCCTTGAACCTCGTGTCTTCAATTTTATTGGTTTTCAATAATTCGTATAGATACTCGAAATCAATTTTTTAGAAATAAACACAATTTATTTTTGATAATCAAAACAAGACGTCAACCATAGGTCAAGAAAAGGAAGTCGCAGTTTGGTATTTAGATTTAAGATCTGATATTTTTCTCACCGCCAAGAACAATTTACTATGAAGAATAAATGTTGAAATCTCAAAAGATGAAGAGAATATGAAAATTTAAATTTTTTCTTAATGAACAATGTTGAAAAAACTCGTTTTGTGGCATTTGGATATTTATATGTAGGTTAGGGAATGAATAGACCGGACAAAAAGCCTTTGAAAACAAATTAAAAAAATTCCAGACAGAACTGTTGCTCAAGCGAAGGGTAAGCGACAATCGAGCAACATCTGTTGTTCGAACGAAGGTGAGACGACAGGCGGGCGATAAAGGTTCTGTTTCTGACGCTCGAGCAAAGTCTTGGCAACAATCTAGCAAAAATTTGCGTCGTTTTTCCTTCTTTTTCATTCTCAAACCCTAGACCTAAAATATCACCACTTTCATTAATTGCACACTCCTCCTTGACTTTTTACGACTTATCAACTTTAGTCCCTTTTTTACAGAATGGTCAATTACATTAAATATCTAACAAACTTCTCATTTGTCATTGTTTAACAAAACTACAATCCAAGTCAAGACAATAGTAAAATAAATTACAGACTCAAAAACGACTAACACAACCAATAATTATCTTGAATGAATTCTACATTTTATTTTTTAACACCTGTTTCCTGAAATAGACAACTCAAATACTCAGCGTAAAATGTATGTAAAATGGTATTAAGAGTAAAAACAGTTCAAGCAATTCAAGGTGTAAAAGTGACTTAAACAGTTTATAATTCATAATGCATCTTTTCAATTTCATATCATATGCTAACTTAAGACGTAATATCAATGCAACCCAACATACCAAAACGAAACATTGATACTACAAAACATTAAAACTTAATATTGTAAAACTGATTATATCATATAATCAAAAGTTTTAGATACATCATGTCAAGTAGATAAAATCATATACATCATGTTAAAGCAAAAAATGTCTACTCCAATATCTACTCAAAAGCTATATCTACTCCCCCTTTTTGTCACAAAATGACAAGGGGTAACTAAAAACTAAGCAGCACCATCAGCATCATCAGAATCAATCCGCTTATCTAAAGCTGCACCATCATCTCAGTGGCAACGAATCCAACGAAGCCCTCACTGAATATATCCGACAGCACCACAAATCGTAGTAAACTCGGTAGTGTGTTGATTAACCGTAGCTCATAGCTATGTAAGCTCTACCATCATTTGAGTATGATGTTCAATCAACACAATCATCTGTCCCATAAGTGCCACAGACGAATCAACAAAAACAGAAGGAATATCAACTGGTGGAGGAACTGGCTCAGTGGAAGGAGGAACAGAAGTTAAAGATGATGGAATATCAGTAGATGGAGGAGCAGAGGAAAAAGTAGGGAAATTTGAGAGATCAAAAGATATAAAGTCATAAATACGATCAGCCAGCACAGTCGGGTTAACAGGCTATGTTGGCTCAGAAGAAGCATGTGACCTACTCTAAAAAATAGTTGTATGGCCAATCGGTCGGGAAACACGCATCGGAACCCCCTCTGGAAAACTCACTCCTAGGACTGTCGCTAACCTATATATCAACCAAGCATAAGGCAACCTTACACTCATCCCCGTAAAACAAAAAGCCCGTTAAATCTGTTGGCAGATGAATGAGGGTAAATTAATAGAATCGTCATGCAGCAAGGCATACAGAAAACGAGCATTCTCCATGGGTAATGAAGAAGTGTATGAGACATGCCACAGATTTGTGCACACAATGCACAACAAAATCTACCTATTAGTAGGAAGAGAGCCAATGAGAATCGCACTAAGGCCACCCTCCAATGGTGTGTTAAACACCGTCGAACAGACTAGAGAGTCTGTCGGAAGAGTATCAGGCGTCAGATAAGGAAATAAGGGGTAAACAACTCTAGGAATATAAACAAGACTTGATATGACATTGGGAATGATCTTAGTCATCTTACCCCTAAGAAATACTCTAAAAGACGAGCCACTAACATCATGAATGTTAGCATAGAACCCGTGAATAAGTAGACTCGGTGGAAAAATCAACTCGACCAACAGGGGTTCCCAACCTCGGGAAGAGAAAATAGCAGCGAGATCGGGGAACGGGTCAGACATAATAACTTCACACTTAAATATAACATGTCTCAATGAAAACTATGACCCAAAAGTATCTTGGGCAACAGTAGAAATAAACCTAGACCTACTGTAAGAGGTGGCGGTACTAGGTGTCGTAGCAGCAGTACGAGCTCTCTTAGGCGGCATCTGAAACATGTAAAACCAACTCGATATGATATGCAAGATATGCATGACGCAAGAAAGCATGCAAAATGAGGTAAAAGTGCATATGCAACGTACCTGTGAATGAATGCATAAAAGGATGTCGTGATGCTTAGACGTATGTGACATGAGGACATGACGTATACCAGGATGTCATGCCGCAGTGACATGACATCACCTCGTGGTGCCAACACCAAACAACAACCAAACCAAGACACCAGTGATCATGTGTGCCCTGTGTGCATAACGGAGAACAAACTTCACACTTCTAACTTATAACTTGACCATCTCAACGTGATCAAATGAGGGTACAATGCAATTAACTCAATCACCATTCCAACCAAACTCACCACATTCAACATCGTCAGTCCTTTATCTCCGACACCCATCCCCATTCCTCCAACCAAGTCCAAAAGACTGACAAATGCAAAAACAAGGAAGAAACAACAACAAATTCGTGGGAAAAATGTCCAAAGCCAAAAATTTGTTGCAAAATAGTGCAATAAGTGACGACACTTTATAAAAATCACTAAACCATGTAATGCAAAGCCAAAACTTGAAGCAAGAACGACCAAAAATGAAAAAATCCAAACTAATTTGTGAAAAATGGAAGGAAAAGGGTTTTAAGAGATTTACCTTAGAAGATTCGTCGATTGAATGAAATTGCACCTCAATGAAGTGATTTGGGATTATTAAATTGTAGGGAAAGCGAGGATTTTATGTGGGTGATGAATTTTTTAGAGAAATCAAGAGAAGAATGGGAAGAATGAATAAAACCCTGAAAAATAACGTTAAGATTCAAAAATACGGCATGTCGCTCGAGCAAGGGTCAAGCAATAAGCGAGCGAGACAGCTTCTGCTTCTGTTGCTCGAGCGTAGCTCAACGATACGCCATCGAAAGATGATTGACACAAATAGCACTGAATTTTTGAAAACTAAGAAAATAGTTTTTTTTTAAATAAATTAAGCCCTTGACAACCAGATGAACTCAAAAATGCACGTGCTCTCAAGTAAAACATTATCAATAAAACTTTCCCACAAACTCAATCAAGTTCAAAATGGAGTAAAGTGCATAAGTGACTCACGTGTGATAAGTGCCACTATTTCTGGTGAATATGACTCCAAACCTTAAATTTGTGAGAAAGGATATGCGAATATCATTTGTTAAATAAGTATTTTCCTTACTAATGAAAGTCAAACCCATACGAATTTTTAGGACCAGAAAACGAGTTTAATTATATAAATATTTATCTTTTCTCCCCCTAAATTTTAGCATATAATTTTTATGTCATTTTTCTCTAATAAGGCATCTTATGTGCAGATTCTTGTCCATTAAGAAACTAAATTGACCCCTATAACGAGCTATATGCCGGTTAACTCAAGTTTATTGATCATATGCACCGGGTTATGAGAACCCTTCAGGCTTAATTACTCGAGTCAAATAGGCTTCGAACAAAAGTATAAGATGAACCAAACTATTATTTTATTTTTAAATAATACATGGAGATGTATCATAAGCTAAGGTCATCTAAATGTAGGCCAATTCACGTTCAATGTCACATTACCAACAGATGACAGTCATCCTAAATCTCACACATGCGGTCCAAACTCACTCATAAGATCATAGTATGTATAGTGTAGATTGTACATGAAGAAACTTATACTCAATACTCTAAATTAAACCGAACCAAGTAATGAAAATGATCGTATAGAAAAGATGAATGCATACTTGATCACAAATGCTACGTTTTAAGAGCACCACAAAATGTCTAAAGCCCAAAAACACATTTAAAAAAATCAATACCCAAAGAAAATAAAAACACAAAACGAAATAATAAAAAAAAACACACAAATAAAATAGATGCATATAAGAATGAATGGACTCAATGAACTGCAGATGCATGCACCTAAGAAACTAATCAAGGGAAAATATGGATGCTCTTACATTTAAGAGTATGATCAATCTCACGACCTTTCAGGTCACTCTTTTTAACCCAAGCATTCTTAGAAGTAGAAGTGATTTTAATTAACTGAGTCATCATCTCAGTTAAGTTGCTAACCCGATTAGCGAGAAAGTTAACCTTGCTAAAGAAATCCTGACTTTTACTTCTAGTCACAAGTTTATGACACATAGGTCTTGTGTGTCCCAAAACGCCACAATGGTGACAGGTGGGAATGAACCTATGTTTAAACCTGCTCGGAGGTTGTTGTCGATATATAGGACGATTGACCCTACGTTGTCTAGTAGGTCTCGATCCCAAGACATTTTTGACTTTACGTTTAGGATAAGTAATTTCTCGAGCTTTGTTAGTGGCCGGGACGAATGTGGTCTTGGATGTACTAGCAGTAATATTACCATTATGAATGTAACCCGGAACATGCCTATTTCCAGTAGGCTTGTTCATCCCCAACAGATTATCAAGTTTTTGCAAACCACTTATGAATGATTGGAGTTGAGTGTTAGATTTTTCAAGATCACTTGTTAAAGATTTAACTTTTCCTTCCAAGTTTTCATTAACAAACTTCAACTCACTTAAATTTTTGGTAGAGTCCCGAAGGTAACTTATGAGTTTTTTTTTCTCTCTTTCAAGATCATTAACCTTTTTTCAAAACATCTTTAGTGAAATTTTTAACCATAAGACTCGCCTCAAATATTTCACAATAAGATTCGTGAATATCATGTTCATCCTCATATTCATCCTCGAATTTTTCACTACATTCATCATCTTCAACCTTATCAAATTCCTTATCAGATTCAATCATAGCTATTGATGTGAAGGTCATGAAATTCCGTTCATCCTCACCACCAGATGTATCACTGTGAGCACTCAAGGTTACTGCTAATGCCTTACGTCTTTTTTTATTCGAACTCTTTTTCAAATTAGGACATTCGTTCTTATAGTGACCATAACCCTGACACTCATGGCATCTAACAAATTGAGTTTTCTTAATGAGAGTCCTAGAGTTATTATTCTCACGTCTATCTTTCGAGAATATATTATGGACTTCACTTTTCCGTTCTTGAGGCTTTCTCCTATTTCTCATCACCTTCTAAATTTTTTTAACGAAAGAACTTACTCTCTTCTTTTCCATTCATGGCTATAGAGTTAACCTTTTTAGGTTGAGAAATAGTGAGTTCATAGGTTTGAAAGGAACCTACAAGTTCTTCAATTTTTACTGCATCTAAGTCCCTACTTTCTTCAATCGCGGTGACTTTAGGTCTAAACCTTTCAGGTAGGGATCTAAGAACTTTTCTAACGATCTTGGACTCATGAATCATCTCACCTAAGTCAAAACTCGAATTAATTATGTCATTCAGCTTCGCATAAAATTCATCGAATGATTCATCGTCTTTTATTCTAATTTCTTCAAACTTAGAGATTAACATCTGCAGTTTAGAATTTTTAACCATTTTAGTTCCCTCGTATGTGGTTTCTAAGATGTCCCAAACTTATTTATCAGTCTCATACATCGAAACTCTCATAAACTCCTCAGCAGACACAGACATGAATAGAACATGAATTCCCTTACTGTTTCAGTTACACTCAGCTAAGTCATCTTTAGTCCATAGTTAAATATCAGTGGGTGTAACTACACCAGCAACAATAGTTCAAGGTGGAGTCCACCCAATTTGAATACTAATCCAAATACGTTTTTCTAAAGCTTTAATGAAAGCTCTCATTCGAACTTTCCAATAAGTTAGTTACTTCCATCGAAAAAAGGAGACACATACAACAACTCACTTATCTACAATTTATTAAGGGTCAGAAATCAAAATAAGGCTCTTATACCAATTGAAAATAGTTAGTTCGACCCTAACAACACCTAGAGGGGGTGAATAGGTGATTATGTAGAATTAAAATTACTTAACAATTAAATAGCAACAAGTCACTAATTAATTATTTTCTAAATGGTTAATCATGCAATTCAATTATTCCTATGTTGAAATACTACAGTTATGTAAGCAATAAACAAACACAAGAATTGATCACGAAGAAACTCAATTGGGTGAAAACTCTGGACACTTTGTTAGTCAACAATCCACTATAAAAGATTTTTAAATTACAATCTACTAGACTAGACGATGACACGTACTATCTGACCTCCTGACTGCAATTCCAACAGCTCTTCTGGATTTTGTGCTCCTGCACCAACTCCCAACTACAATTTCCAAAGCTTTCCTGGATTGCGCTCTCCTGCAGCAACTCCTAGCTTTGTGGAATTGTCTATGTCATGTGGATGCACGAAGAACACTGCGTTATTTAATAACAGGAACTCCGGTCACCTTCCCTTGATCTTCAAAAACTCTGACGGATATAAAGGAAGTAGCAGTTTGATATTTGGATTTAAGATCTGATTTTTTTTCTCACTGCCAAGAACAATTCTCATTGAAAAAATAAATGTTGAAATCTCAAAAGATGAAGAGAATATGAAAAGCTAAGAGTTTTCTTAATGATCAACCTTAGAAACTCACATTTTAAGGCATTTGGATATTTATATGTAGGTTAGAGAATGCATAGATCAGACAAAAAGCCTTTAAAAATGAATTAAAAAACTTTCGGATAACACTTTCGCAAAAGGATGAGCGACAGTCAAGCGACAAGTTGTCGCTCAAGCGAAGACGGGGCGAAAGTCAGGCGATAAAAGTTTATGTTTCTGATGCCCGAGCCAAGCCTTGGCGACAGTCTAGCGAAATTCTGCATCGTTTTTCCTTCTTTCCCATTCTCGAACCCTAGACCTAAAATATCACAACTTTTATTAATTTCACACTGCTCCTTGACTTTTTACAACATATCAACTCTAGTCTTTTTTGTTCACAGAATTGCCAATTATATTAAATACCTAATAGTAGTGATTGATGTCCAATATTTGATAGTCGTGGTTGGGGAAGTGACGATACTACGATCTATAGTTTGGTGTAAGTGATGAAGGGGCGAAGTATTCTTGTGGTATTCATTCTAAGGTGATACTAGGGGAAAGTGAACCGTTGTCTTGTTGGCAAAGAATAACAATAACTTAGTCCCCCATGTCCAAGCATAAAAATTTATGTATAGAATGGACTTTGATTGTTGAAAATGAATGTGTGCCTAGGTAATGATTATCAAAATGAAGATCCATTTTCCAGTTATATTGCACAAGAAAAGACCGCTTGTAGGGGCGAGGCTAAGGACGGACCCAGCACCCAACCGGGGCACGACCGTCCGTGATGGATCCATCAAAGTCATCAATATCGTCGACGTCGTGCTGCCATGGCACTGTTGTAGAGAGAACAGAGAAGACATGAACAAGAAAAAGATTGGGTGGGCCTTTTTTTAAGTTTTGGCCCATTTATTTTGGGCCGAGATATTTGGGCCTTTTCTTAAAAATTAGGCCTAGAAGAATGAAATAATATCCAAACCCTTCCCTCTTCCTTCAGTTCTCGCCTTTGCAATTCTCCTTCTCCCTGCTCTGCTGCGGGCATTTTGCCAATGCCACTGCCTGTCGGTTGCTGACTTGCTGTGCTGCCGACTACCACCGCTGTTTGCTACCACCTACCAATAAGCTTTCCTGGTTCTGTCTTTTAGTTGATAAAGAAATATATATATTATGTTGTAATAATGCAAAATCAGTTTCTGTAAGAATAAGTTCAAAGAGATTGAAGGGGTTATTTGTGGATTTTGAGATAGATTTTGTGATTTCTTGTAAAAATTTTGTTGACAAAGATGAGGATTTAGGAATTAGGAGAATGAGGGAAGTTGTGTGAAGTATTGAGTTTGAATGAAGAGTGTGGAGGGTTTCTTTTAAAGAAGGAAATGTGGTGACTGGTGATGGAGAGAGTGAGGAAGAGTATATGTCAATGAAGTCTCCTCAGGAGGAACCAAACGCCGCCAAAATGTAATTATAAAATACCGAATTGGCCCCTGAACCTTTTATCACTTACAGAGTTTAAGCTTTTTGAAATTTGATGACACATAGGATTTAGGATAAGGTTTCGTGGCTAGACATGTGGGAAAGTTCTTGAGTTGTTCAATCTAGAGCTTATGAGCGATGTCGGCAACTTTTAGCTTCTTTGATAAGTTCAATATATGGGCTTCACCCTTAACTTCAAGAGTAACCTGCTCAACCAAGGAGAATGTTGTCATTAGCATAAGACGATGTAGACTGCATTCATTCAAACACCCTCCCTTTTTTGAGCTCTTTTAGAATACTTTCTTTTGGAGTGGTGCTTTTGTAATTTGAATAATGGCATCTATTACTTGTTCTCGTAATATTTAATGTCAGTTTTGGTGTTAGCAACATAATATTTATATTAAAATTGCCTTTTTACTTAAATAAATTGCTGAGCTGAGCTAATACAGGAACCTGAGCTGAAATTGCTATCAATGTGCCAACTTCAATTAATTTCTGCAACTTTCTTTCAACCTGATTTCTAAGAAAGCCACAATGACTAGTTGTTACCAAATCCTCAATTACTTCATATACTTGATCTGCGATCCTCTTGGTACTTATTCCATCACAAGCAGAGTCAACGATGCTCTTCTGATTGGATTAAGTACAATGTAGAAGTATTGAAATTGTAGTCATTTCTACCAACCATATTGTGGACACTGTCGAAGTAACCTTTGTATCTCTCCTACACCTCATAATAGTACTCCAAATCATACTGAAAAAATGTAGTAATTTCATATCTCAACTTGCCAATCCATTTTGGTAGGAAAATTTTGTTCAAAAACTTCTGAACCAAACTGTTTCACATGATGATGCTGTTAGATGGAAATGTATCCAACCACTCCCTAGCAGGTTTCCTAGGTATATATGGGAATAATCTTAGACGACTAACATCAGTCGAAATGCCATAATATTAAATAGATCTATTCATATCCAAAAATCTTGAGATATAGGTATTTGGATTGTCGTTTGGTCTCCTAGAGAATTTTAGTACGTTTTGAAACATATGGTTTACTTATGTCCTCAAATGGAAGTTGATTGCCCAAATGTTGGACCAGCTATGCTCGATTGAGTCTCTACCATCAACGAAACCATGCATTCTTTCATGCAGGGGCGGACGCAGAAGAAAAAAGTTAGGGGGGGGTACGCTCGAACTTGCAAAGAAGTTGGGATAAATTTTACACTCGAAAATTTATGTAAAAAAATTCATATCCCATGTAATTTTGCATCCGAAAATTTACATGGGATGTGACTTTTTCGGATGTAAAGTTTTGAAAAAAGTTTGATGTCATATTCCACATAAAGTTTCCTAATAAAATGATGAAAATTACATTAAAGTGTATCGCAAAAATAATAAATGTTAATAAAATAATTGAATTTTTTTTAAAAAATGTGAGTTAGACGTTTTTCTTTAAGACTCACGTTTAACGTATTTTTAACTATTTTCGATATCTATTTGATATACCCATAATGTAGTTATCGAAATAAGTTTTGAGATTACATAATCAATTTATAGATTTGATTAGCATACAATCGTTGGTGAATTTTTAAAATTAACATGTTATCGAAATTCAAATTTATTGTGATTTTGCCCCTGTTTGGTGGAAATTAAAATCAAATTTGTAGTAAATTTTGATAAAAGTTAAAACAGTTATGGATTCTATGAAATATATTATTAAAATTTATTGTTAAATTTGATTTAGATTAAAATTTAGATTTCAATCGATACCCAAAATAAAAAAAACTCAAAAGCTTGCCCCCCCCCCCCCCCCCCCCCCCCCACCCCCTGTGTCCGCCCCTGCTTTCATGAGTCTCTCGTTCTCATTAACCACAATGACAACTCCTCGATTTGAAACATTTTCTTCCATTGTTTCTTCTTTCCATTTCTTGGGTGCTCCTAATTGTTTTCGGTCAAACAGGGTAAGATCATCGTGTCCAAAACTTTGCATGCAAGAGTTCTAAAAAAGAAAAAAGGAAAAACTATAATGTTTATAATAAAATTAAAAACTATAAAAAAATAGTAAAAATTCAGATGGAAGATATAATTGACTAAATACTATAGTTCTCGACAATATCGGTAAAACTTGATCACTAAAATTTTGCAAATACATAGTATCATAGCCAAGTAATAAAGTAGTGAATAAAGTATCGTTTTCTCGAGGATCAAGTACTTAATTTAGTTCTAATTAATACTAACTCTAATCGATTAACCAAGATGCGATTTGTAGATTTTCTACTAATTATGTGAACTAATCTAATGAGCTTTAAGATTAAAAGCAAGCTTTAAGATTTCGAATCCCTCTTTATTAATCTATGTTAACACAACTCAAGACAATGACATTTTTAAGTGTTTGTGTCCTCTTTTGTGTTTGTCACGAGTCATCCAACTCCCAAATTCATTCAATTTGATCCACGTAATCTTCAATTATACATTCATGGTCCGAATCAACTTTTGAAAATTTACAATTTAGTCACCCAAACTTTACAACCATCTCTGGCTGGTTTTCAAATATCTTCATTAATAGCCATTCAAATTCAAGTTTATCTTACAATAATCAATATTTAATCAAGTTAAATAGTAATTTTATCAAATTGACTCTCGAATATCCACCTTTGACGATCCGAATAAGTATTGCAATCACGCTTATCAATTATATTCTTTTAATTCCAATAATAGTGTAAACTTTTCGCAAGTCGCTTTCCAACCATGGAAGGTATCAAAAGTTCAATCTTAAATTTAAGATTATGTTCCTTAGTACAAATAATAGTGTTAACTTGTCATAGTTTAGCTATATGAGCTATCAAACATTTATAATTTAAGTTTCAATGATAGAGTTAACCAGTTGTAAGCCGCATTACAGCTATAGGACCAGAAGTTTTAATTATAAATTTATGTTTATAAGACAATGTTTCATCAAATATTATACAAATTTAAAAATAAAATTGTTCTTTTCAATATAATTTCACAATCCATTCTGAATGACGGACGGTTCGAACATTTATTAACTTGTCATCCAAGTCTCATGAAATAAATCACGTCTTCAAATTGCGATGCATTAATTTGAGCTTAGAACTAAATAATAGGATTTTCCTTTATAATTATTTGAGAAAATTTGAGCTAACCATGGTTTTAAATTTTCATTTTCCCAAATCAGGTTATACATTTAATTTTTCACAAATCATGTATTTATTATTAAAAATATTTTAAATCTATTTTTAGTATTTGATTTTATTTTCGGCTTTGCTAGGAGTACATCACCATGTACATCGAGGTGTACACCCCCCTCGCATGGGGTGGGACCCACTCGAATAAAAAAATATTTTCTACAAGTGGGTCTCACCCTCATGTGAGGGGAATGTACACCTCTATGTACATTTTTTGATGTACAAGTGAATTATTCTATTCATATTAACTACCCATTTTACTTTTATTTGGGGGGAGAGAGAGACTTTATCCTCTTCACAATTGATACCCTAAGTTCAAGAGACAAAGATTTCCCTTCTTGAAATCTCTTCCATAATGGCCTTCGATTTATCTCGATTCTTATTCATGTGTTCGATATTTAAGCAGGCACACATTTGATACTGTGGTTATTGTGACTTTGTGTATCTTTATTCTTATTATGTGACCAATGAAAATGCATGCTAGGGTTTGGAAAAATCACCCAGTTATCCCCTGTTTGTGTAAAATTGTACATTGGACGATGTCAATAGTCTTGTGAATTTAATTATGATCTCCACTGAAAATGGCAATGTGTGATGTGATTTTTTTTGTGACTTCGTGTTCTACACGAAAATTGTGACGAATATGTGCGAAATGGAATCGTATATCTCGTTCCTAAATTTATGTGAAATGTGACCAATGTTCACCTCTTTGTCTTGTCCTCGAAATTGTGTCAACTTGGTAGCTTGTGTTAAGATTTGCGATCTCTAGTAGATTGATATTGAGTTGCAGATTGATTTTCGTGATCGGAAGCCAAACGACTTCTTACTATATTATGCATATTCTTGGCTTGGACACGTTTCTGCAAATGAAGTTACAAAGTCGATAAGCAAATGAACAAATATTACTGGACTTGGAAATGAAGTAAAACCTTGATGAATTTAATTGCATTTGCACCTTATATAATCATAAACACAATGACTCGCGTCCCCGGTGATCATTACAACACAATAACAGTAAGAACTTTGCCCTTACTATGAGATTTTTTCTATAAGATTAAGGTGGAAGCCTAGTGCGCAGTGAATAAAGGAGGTCAGGGAAACTATTCAGCACGATACTTATCTCACGGTAAACCTGACTGCTGCTACTGTCATTGCAAGAGGATCATGTTAAACAGAAGTATATGCCTTCCAGATCAAAAGTCAAGTTTGTTTATGTTAATTTCACATCCAAAACAACTTCAGCACCCCAAGCAAGCAATTCCCAGACACAGTCCAAAGAACCACCCCATGCAGCCAAATGAAGAGGTGTACTCCTTGGGTAGTTGCAACTATTGTCTATCATTATAACTAATAAATACAAGGAAAATGTTAAAAAGAACTGGATTAAAGGTATACCTATATCCACCAATAGATGCTCAGACAAAAGCCCCATTGCTCAATAGAACATGAACATGATCATGTCGTCTTTGACAAACTGCCAAATGCAGTGGAGTTGCATCACTTCCATCTCTTATACTAACAAATCTCAAAACCCCCTGACCTCCCATTTGAGCACAATAATTAGCTCATTGTTTTGAATAGACAAAATTGGTGTGTATAATTAAGACAACATGGGGAAGGAATAGTCACCAAGATTGTGCAATCGGATTACAATGAGCAGCAGAAAGGATTAGTTGTAGGCAATCTAAATGACCGTAGTAGGCTGCATAATGCAAAAATTATGGTCTAATATGCCTCTTTTGTAAGACCTATCAGATTCTGTAGCTAATCAATGAAGGGAAAGCAAAAAAACAATAGATACCCAGTTAGGAAATATCAATTCAAACTTTAAGCATTTCTAATCAATTTACAAATAGAGCATTTGCTTTCATCATTATCATATAAACTGAGAACCATACAAAAATTTACAATCTATATGGCAAAGGACGGAGCTAGGCGGGGGGGCGGGAGGGGGCGACCGCCGCCCCCCCCCCAACATTGTCTGCGGTATACTATTTTTAGTTAATTTGTAATGTATTTTTCAGTTTCGCCCCCCCAAGATTTTGACTCGCCCCAAAATTTTGAAATTTTTTTTTTCCATTAATAAATATTGAGCAAATACTTACATTTAAAAATTCAACCATACAAAAATCTTAGATCTAAACAAAAGATCCAATAGTTACTTAAATAAATAAATAGCCAAAATCCAATCCAAAACCTAAGTTCCCAATTCTCAAGCCCAACTAATTAAAACCCAATTCCCAATCTGGTTTATGCATAATGCATGTTTACTTGTTTTGTCTAGTGTATAATTTTGATTTCTCATTGAAATGAAGATATTGAGATTGTGATTTGTGACTGGTGCACTGTTAAAGTTGATTTCGTCATTTTGTGTGTTCAATCCTAATAAGTCTTATTCTTGAATATTTGAATTTAAGAATTAAGTAGAGTAGTTGATGTTAGTTATTGAATATTTGAATTTAAGAATTAAGTAGTAGAATAGTCAGTAATGATTGAATTGAACATTGAATTTCAGTACTATTTTGGTACTCAAAATCGTCGTTTTCAATTCTCTTAGTTAAAAAAAAATTCGGGGGCTCCGCCCCCGAACCCCCGAACCCCCGGGAGGGGGGCCTGCCCCCCTCCACCCCCCGTATTTTCGTCCCCCCCAACTAAAAATCCTGGCTACGTCCCTGTATATGGCATCCGCATCATCATATCATAATGGTTTAGAATTGTTTGCTCTACCTATCCAGAAAAAAAAAGTCTTATTAACAAAAGCTCATTGCATTCACCAATAAATACAAATAGTAAAGTAATTTTGACATCTCCGACGAAAAGAGATACAAAGATACCAACAAAAGCAGATCAGCCATTGGATGGCTAATTGCCCAATTTTTTTTTAGTGATCAAGCTTATGACCAACTTTAGTTTACTACTGGTCCTAAGAAATCATCCCAGAATATGTATGAGAGCAAAAGATAAATAAGGAGGGACTTACCTGTTTGTAGCTTCCACCATTACCAGGGATAAAAAGAACAGAAATGTCATTAAGCTTCTTAAGGTGCACATTAAAACCAATCTTTCTCCATCCTTCGTGGAATAGATATAAACTATATTTGGCGGATGACATGTTTGCTGGTGTGGAGATGGGAATGTATGTAGGCAATCACCTGTTGTTGCAGGCAAAAAATTTCATCCTTGAGTAAACAATCAAAAAAAAAAAATCTTTTCACATAAGAATCCCATCATAGTAGCAACTGTCAACCCATCAAGAATTGAAGTTCATCCGAAAGATGAAATACAAATGTAATGAATTAAAACAAAATAGTCAGACTATTTATGAAGTACCTGATGGGAGATTGAGATGAGAAAGTGTTGGGATAGTGAAGTAGAAGGAACAAAGTGACTTGTAGCGACTAATTATATCCAGATATTTATTTTTCTTCTCAATAAATTTGATCTTCTCAGTAGGATTGATAATATTCTCATAGCAATTGAGATATGTATGCACTCTACAACCTTCCTAATCAATTTAGACATCAAATCAAGGTCAACTTTGAAAGTATCTAAATACATCTCCGCTATATACTTAGCAGTACTATGCCAATTTGTTCCATTTCTTAGAACAAGATATTAAAAAAGTGGTTCACCGGATAAGTCTGAAGCATAAGGGAAGCAAGAATGAGAGCACCTAAGTCCCTCGTGTTGTCTCAGATTGAGAAGAAACCATCAACGTTTGGAAAACAGAATCTGAGAAAAATCTTAACATTTTTTTTAGCTTCGCTATGGCTTATAAGTTATTTTGAATTTTAGATATCTCTACTCAAAATTATATAAAAATAACATGATTAGCTTCCCTTAAAACAAAAATCAAAGAACACATACGTGTTTGTGGCGATTGAAGACATCTGGATTACTACACTGATTTAAAAGCACCAAAGAACGTATGAAAATACAGAAAGAAGAAGATTTGATCAAAATGTACAGAATCAATTAAGTCAAGAAAATAAGAAAATACAAATAATCACAAATCACAGAAAACCCAACTTGACCAATCGATATAGGGCAGTTTTTTTCTGAGCAATTGATATTTCTACTGAAAATTTGCACAAAATAATAGCATTGTAAATAACAGAAAGATTTTAGGCCAACTCAATAGATGATTTAACCAACCTCTGCAGTTTTCCTTTTAAACAAGGCTTCCTAGACCATCTCCAGTGCTGTACCAAATTTTGCACCAAATCTTGCACCAAACTAAAATACATCTCCAATCATTACACCAAATCTTACACCAAATGAACGGTGTTTAATCATTTTCATCTATTTTTTTTCTTCTTAGTAATTTATTTATTCGGAATATTAATTATTTATTCATTTTAAAAATATATAAATTACTAAATAAATAATTATGTGAAATTAAGGAAAATATTAAATTCATTAAATAAATATATTATTAAAACATGGTACAATTAAAACATATTAAATTATTAAATATGAAGTCGAAATATCATTGCAATTTAGTTCTCGGAATTCGTATGCTCTTCCCACAAGCAATCTTCCAGATTACTAAATTATGTATTTATTTTTATGTATTGTTTTCTTTAAATAGAACTCGTTTAATGTGGGTATGTTGTTATTGTAAAATATTTCATGTTAATTATAAATAATCGTGTTATTTATATTTTAAATTTTTTTATTCTTATTTTAATTAATTCAGTAATTATTATTTTTAACATTTCAAATTTAATTTAAATGCAAATAATAATAATAATAATAATTGTATTAAAAATTATATAATGAAAATGATATAAATACCCTCGAAAAATAGTTTGCAAAATTAAAAAAATGGTATATTGGACTTTGCACCATTTGGAAAAAATGGTGCAACTATTCACTTTTGCACCATTTTTTCAAAAAGGTGCAAAAGATGGTGCTCCATTGAAGACACATCTGCACCAAAATTTGGTGCATTTTGGTGCAAAATGGTGCAAAGGGCCTCCATTGGAGATGCCCTTAGCCATATTTATCCAACTCGGGTGCAAAAAAGTCTTCAAAATGATAACTTTGAACCTAAAATAGAAAATATACAAGGAAGAAAGTGCTATATATGAACAGTGAATGGAAAAAACAGGCTTCAAACTGAATAATTGAATTTTCTTGATTGGGTTGTCGTAGTTAAAGAAAAAAAGAACAAGATGCAGAAAAGGGGTGGGGAAAGGGTTAGAGCTGCTTGAAGGGAATTGGGGCTGTCGCTACAGATATTCTTTGTGGTCTTCATCTTCTTCTTCCTTATCGCCAGTCCGATGGAAATTGCCTTCTTCATGTTCTCTTTAGATAGAAATTAGAGAAAGGTGTAAAAGAAGGTAAAAACGTAATATATGAAGAATATATTTACTGATGAACAATGATGAACTCGTTTGTGAACAGTGGGCAAATCAGTTTGGGATTTCAAGAGTGAAAGCTTCTCCATCAAAATGAACAATAAATTTGGCACTCTCTCTTTTATATAATGTAGAGAAGAGAGAGTTCGAGCTTAGCTTATGCCTCATGACATATTAATTTATTGATAAAATAAAATTAGAATGGCCTATAATTAAATTTATTATCTATCAATAAATTAATATTTTATGTCACATACACTTAGGGTGTTTTTGAATGTATTTATTTTCCATGGAAAATGTCAATTTTCACATAAATTTCTACTTTGGAGTCGTTGATTATGATTTTTTTTTTCTATTCAAAATATTTTCCAACTTTTGAGAATATGTCTAATTTTTTTTTTTTTTTTAAGAAAAACATTTTCTTAGTATAAAATAAGCACCAATACTCATTCGACAATCTCTCTCTCTCTAATCAATTTCGATCACATTCCTTATCTTTTATGAATATATTATTATGAAATTTATTTTTAAAAAATCATGAATTGTGAATAGATTTATACAAAGTGTATCAAAGTTAAATACTTGAGAAAACATGATCAAGTTTTTTATCCAACTATTTTGCTAAATAGCCCAACACAGCCAGCGCATTTTTAGAGCATCTTCAATGATGCTGTAAAATAAAAATTTAGATCTTTAAAGTAATCGAAAATCTCTCCAATGGAGAGATGCAAATATCATTTTTTGACAGGAAACGTTCAAAAAAAAAAAAGGATGAAAGGTGAAAGGTGAAAGGTGAAAAGTGAAAAGTAAATTTAGATTTTCTATTGGAGAAAGATTTGAATTTAAATTGACCGAGATGTAAAGGATGATGTAAAATTAATTTTAGATATATCAATTTACACCCAATTTTATACTTTTGTAAAAATTATGTGATTTGTGTAATAAATTATCAAATATAAGAATGAATCAAATAATATAAATATGAAAATAAAGTTAGAAAAGCTGGCTAAGAGAGTCGCGATGAACGATGTCCTAAAGTCGTGTGGCCTCCCCTTTGTATAGGTACTTTCGGAACTACACGACTCCAAGATAAAATCCTTATAGCCCACAGTCGATTCTCCTTCTATGGACACGACCACATGGAGAGATAGAACAAGCCCTTATCAATTGCCACAAAGATAATATAAAATGACTAGAGAGTATTTTCAAATGTTTGTTTTTGTTGTGTATAAAACAATAGAGATTCACCCCTTTTTATAGTAGAAAATTCAACACTCACATAATTAAAATTAAATTAAATTAAATATAAGTTATAAATATAATAATGATATTGAATCTCAAAATTAAAACAAGAAACTGAAATTTTAAAGTTTTAAAATTATTTTTTCAACAATCCCCCGCAAGTTTTAAAGTTTCAAAATAATTATATATATGTATATAGTGGCAACATTATACTGTGTAATAGGTGTATGTGTCTTTTGGACTTGAACCTCACTTCGTGATAACAATTTCCATTTGAGAGAGTCATAATGAACTAAGCCTTAAATTAGATCCCTTTGGCCAAACTTCAATTGTTCCACACACAGTATCGATTTAGGTTCAGTTCATAGCGGGTAGCACTGTTAATGGTCATACGCTCTTATCTTGATTCTAGTAAGAATCTCTAATGAATAGCCCAATCCTATAACCACGACCTCATGACAACTCTTACACAGGTGAGTCCTCCAAGAGTGCGTATAACCCACACCTCGCAAGAATTCCCGCATCGGTACTCATTTAGGGTTGAACCCTTCTTAACATCACAATCATAGCACTATCACCATAGGAATGAACACAAATAATATAGTGCTATTACGAGTCACGCAGTGCATGTTGTTCCTACCATATTTAACCTTCTTCATGTGATCTCCAATCACAAAGGTTGGGTTACTCCCGGAGGTGACTCCCGTATGGGCTTAAAACACATCTCCCCGATGATTCATTAACACCCTTTTTGGGTAAAGGTTTGGTTAAGTTGTCGATAAATTCTTTTCAGATCTCACGGAATTGAGAGAAATCACGTTCCTCTTAAGTAAGGTCTTAACTAACTTAAGTCTAGCTTGAATATGTCTATTCATCTTATTTGAGTAAGATTGATTTACAAGCTCTATTACTGCTTTATCATCACAATGTATTGAAATAGCCGGAATTGGCTTCCTTATTAATGATATATCAAATAATAAATCTCTAAGCCACTCGTTAGTACATGTTATATCCAATTCTATTAAATCTGACTCTAAAGTACTTCTAGATATAATTGTTTGTATTTTTGAACCCCAATATATGGTTGCACCACCTGGCATGAACACATATCCAGTGGTAGATTTAATAACATTATCATTTATCTAGTTTGCATCGCTATACCCTTCAATAACATTTGGAAAACTTCTATATCATATAAAATAATCTAATGTACATCGAAGATATTTAAGCACTCTCTCCAGAGCATTTTAATGTTCTTTACTTGAATTGTTAGTATATCTATTAAGCCTCCCAATAGCTAAAGCTATATGAGGTCTCGTCGTATTTGCTATGTACAATAAAGATCCAATAATTTGAGAATACTCAAATTGCAAGACAGGTTCACCTAGATTCTTTTTCAAGTGCACATTTGAATCATATGGAGTAGATACTGGCTTACTATCATAAGGTCCAAACTTTTCCAACATCTTTTTAATAGTACTAGACTGATTTAATAAAATTCCTTTAGTTGTTTTCCTTAACTTCATTCCTAAAATTATATGAACTTCTTCCAAATATTTCATTTCAAAATTCTTTGACAATATCCTAAATTTGTCCTAAATATTAATATGTCATCTACATATAAACAAAGTATAACACGCTCGTTGTTATTTTCTTTACAATATACACACTTATCATGTGCATTAATTTTAAATCCATAATTCAGTATAACTCTATTGAATTTCTCATGCCACTGTTTAAGAGCTTGTTTTAGTTCATATAAAGACTTCATTAATTTACATACTCTATGTTCTTGTCCTTTGACTTTAAATCCTTCTGATTATTCCATATATATTTCATCTAAAACATTATTCAAAAATGCAGTCTTAACGTCCATTTGATGAATGATCAATTTATGAATACTAGTTAATGCTAATAATGTCCTAATAGTAGTTATTCTTGCAACAGGAGAATATGTATCAAAATAATCAATTTCTTCTTTTTGAGTGAATCATTTAGCTACTAACCTAACTTTATATTTATCTATACTTCCATCAGGCTTTAACTTTTTTTTAAATACCTACTTACATCTCATCGCTTTACTACCTTGAGGTAAACCACATAAAACCCAAGTATTATTTTGCATAATATTTGACTCATACTCATCATTGATAGCTTTTTCAAAAATAAGGTGCATCAGTGGAGACCATAACATTTTTATATGTTTCAAGTTCACCTTCAACTAGATATGTAAAGTATTCTTCTCCAAATGATTTAACTTTCTTAGTCCTTGGACTCCTTCTAAGTTCATGTTCAACTTCATCTACTAAAGATGAACTAGATAGAGTATTATTTAAAAACGCTTTCTTAGAAGATGAAGGTTCACTTGAAATTCTAGTCTTAAATGGAAAAATATCTTCAAAATATTCAATGATAGTATTATTTGTAATGTCACTTACTTCAGAATTTACAATTAAGAACCTATTTGCACTACTATTTTGAGCATATCCTATGAAAACAGCATCCACAGTTTTTTTTTTTGGTCCTATTTTTCTTTCTTTTAGGATCAGGTATAACAACTTTTGCCAAACACCCCCACACTTTTAGAAAATCTAACCTAGGAAATATCTTTTTCCATAGCTCATATGGAGTTTTAATATTATCCTTAATGGTTACTCGATTCAATATGTAACAAGAAGTTAGAAAATGGATTCACCCCATAAGTTTTCAGGTATTCCAGAACTTATGAGCATAGCATTTACCAGATCCATCAAAGTTTTATTCTTCCTTTATGCAATACCATTAGATTGTGGTGGATAAGAATGTGTCACTTCGTGTATTATACCATTATCCTTAGAGTAATCCTTAAGATTATTCCTGTCGTATTCTCCCCCTCTATCGGATCTCAAGATTTTTTATCTTACGTTCTAATTGATTTTTGACCTCCGCTTTATAGATTTCAAACTTATCATAAACTTCATCATTTGTTTTCAATAAATAAGTATAGCAATACTTAGAATAGTCATCTATAAATGTTACAAAGTACTTATTACCAGCTCGTGTTGGCAGTCTATTAGAATCACAACTATGAATCAATTCTAAGATATTTATATCTCTCCTAATAGATTTAGAAGGTCTCTTAGTTTGTTTAGCTTGTACACAAACTTCACACTTATTATTACCAACTTGAGATTTTGGAATAAAGTTTAGATCCATAAGTTTCTTGATCTTCATATTACTAACATGCCCCAATATTTTATGCCACAAATAACTAACTTCAACATTAAGAACCGTGGAAGAATCATGATAAAGTTTTTCAATAATATTCAATTTAAATAATCCATCACTAATATAACCTTTCCAAACAAAAATATTGTTTTTTGTTATAACAACATTATTAAACTTCATTACAAGTTTTAAACTTTGTTGAACTAAAATTTATCCACTCACTAAGTTTCTTCTAACTTAAGGAACATGGCGAACTTGATCTAAAATTAAACTCTTCCCAGAAGTCATCTTAAGCTCGACACTTCCAATTCCCAATACAGAAGCAATGGAGTCATTTCCCAAAATTACACTTCCTTCGCTTGAAGTCTGATAAGATTTAAACAAACTCTTATCAAAACAAACACGAACATTTGCTCCAGAATCTAACCACCATTCATTACTAGTATAAGTAAAATTGACTAAAGATGTTGATGATTCACACCTAATGGAATGTTCACCATCCTTCAACATATTTACTTGATCCTTTTGGAATCTATCCTTAAACTTGTACTCCTTAGTCCTTTTGTAGTAGCAATCTTGAGCAAGATGGTTGGTTCTTCCACATACATAACATGGCCCTTGCTCCTTCTTCTCTTTGCCTTTGTTATCCTTAGTGTAGATATTCTTAGGTTGGAAGTATTTTCCATAACGGTGAAAGTTTTTCTTAAACTTATTGTCTCGAGACTTTAATTGCTTTGAGGAGCTAGTAAGGGTTTTTGAATTTTCTACCAAGTTTGCTTTAGCATGTGATTCATCAACATTGTTGATACGATTTCTATGATGCTATTTTATTCTCAAAGAATTGAATACTTGCTTTAATGTTAAGATCCATTGTTTATGTCTAAGACCTTTAGCAAAATCCGAACAAGAAGATGGAAGTTTATCTATATTTAAAACTTGACTATATTAATTCTCTAACAACAAATATTCCAAGTAATAATGTAAGAGATTAAATGAATATTGATGTTTCAAATGCAATAGTCACAATTAATTTTATATTAAAAAAATAGTAGACATTTTTTTAATTGACTTTGATAAGCACTTAAGTTAAACAATTGTCATACAGTAATATATGCTTCAATTATGAAAATGTTCTAAAAATTAAAACGTTTAGTTTATTGACTTAATTAATAATATATGTTTCAAAACTTTCCACTAAGTTATAAAATTGAACCCGTACTTAAAATTAAAATATTGAAACAATTCAGAAGAGTGCAAATATTAATCAATCCCACAATGCAAAATTTATGCAGTAAGTTTAAAAATGAAAATTATAAAAAGTTTTAAAAATTTTAATAGTATCAAATAAAAATTGAAGCATAATAATAATGAGTATATAACAATTACCACGAATTATTATTACACAAATCTCACACAACTTTAGATTGATGTACAAATTAAGTGATTTGTGTAATAAATTATCAACTATAAGAATGAATCAAATAATATAAATATGAAAATAAAGTTAGAAAATATGGCCTAAGAGAGTCGCGATGAACATTGTCCTAAAGTCGTGTGGCATTTCATGCGGGTTATTTCGGCACTGCACGGCTCCAAGATAAAACTCTTATAGCTCATAGTTGATTCTCCTTCTATGGGCACGACCACAAGGAGAGATAGAACAAGCCCTATTCAATTGCCACAAAGATAATATAAAATGAGTGTTTTCAAATGTTTGTTTTTGTTGTGTATAAAACGATGGAGATTCACCCCATTTTATATTATAAAATTCAACACTCACATAATGAAAATTAAATCAAATTAACATAAGTTATAAATATAATAATGATATTGAATCTGGAAATTAAAATCAAAAATTAAAACAAGAAACTAAAATTTTAAAGTTTTAAACTTATTTTTTCAACCTACACTACTGTTGAAAATGCTCTTAGAATTTTGATTGTGAATAATGTAAAACCTCTATACAATAATAATGTTGGGACTGAAAAAAATATTACTTTAAAGGGATTATTAATTTATCAATAAATGAATAGTTTATAGATTTCTCGATAAATAAATATTTATTAATTTATAGAGTATTTATACTTTTATAACATTATATTTTTATACAATACATGTAAGCACACAAAAAGGCACACACATATATACATTAAAGAGGAAACGTTAATGTACATGCCTTCAAAATCTAATATCTTGAAATATTAATTGTTCAAGTTATTTCATGTACACATGGAATAAAACTTCTACATTAATTAGTTTTAACTTATGACCTCCCAATCATTCCAAATTTCATACATTTTTTCTGCTACGGTGTTTCATTTGAAATGAGTTAAAAAAACCTACAAGATTCAGTTAAATGAAAATATTAATGTTGAACCAAAAGTTAGTAAAGATGAAGGAATCAATGGATTGTGTGAATGTATTTTTGGTCTACGTTATAGAAATATGATGGATGTCGAGTACCTTTTAAACAATTCTAATAAAAATGACTAATAAAAATGACGTGGTGATTAAATCTCATACTAATGAAGATATTATTTAAGTGGTACTCTATATACATATCAATGATGATTATGATCTAGATGATAATTGTATTTTACCAACTGTTTTTTAAAAAGAGACCTTTTAAGCAGTCGTAACTTTAAATAATTGATTTGTACAAATTGAAAAAAAAAAAATGTCATGTTTAGTATGTGCATTACAACAAATTAAGGGCTTGTTTGAGTGTCAATTTTTGTGTAAAATGCATTTTAGAATAATAGATTAAAAATGAAGGAAATATTTTTGAGTTGCGTTTAATATTATTTTATTGAAATATATGTGGTTGAAAATAAGAGAGAGAAAATATATTTTTTTTGAAAAAAAAAAAAAAAAAAAGGGGGATCAAACAAAGGCTAAGAATGAAGACGAGTTTAATTTGGGTAAAGGTAAAAGATTTTATGTACTTATTTTGAAAAAGAAACAAATTGAAGAAAATATTGTCAAATTAAGTTTGTTGATTTGTATTAGTATCAACTTTTATGAATTTAAACATTTATTATTTCATATATTTGTTTGGCCTTAAATAATTTCAAAAAAATTATCATCTTATGCATTTAAAGGAGTTATTAATTTGGTATATTGATCCAAGTCAGGATCAAAGAATTTTATTATTTGAGCAAAATTATTAATTTATTGAACGTTCATTTATCAAGGTTTTACTATATACTAATGGAATATTTAAAATTTTTTACTTTATAAATACCCTATAAATTAGAAAATTTATTCTTTAAAAGTAGATAGTCTTTTGGAGATGTGGACTTTAAAAAATTGACAAATGGGGCACTATTTCTAGATACAACTGTTTGGTTTCAAAAGTAGAGCAATTCGTATGCACAAAACTCAAATCCAGATGAAGACTTCGGAAATTTGAGATCGCCTCTCCAACCTTTTGCACTTATTAGGGTTAGATAAAAGTTCCTGAACCGAACCAAACTGAGTGGTTATTCATAAATTAAATACTCGAACTGATACCCGAATTGAGAACCGAACGGTTTGGGTCGGGTCTCGGATCTAGACCAAGAACCGAATAAGACCCGAATCTAAATAATTTTTTTTTATTTTTTATATTGGATTAATTAAATTTTTTAAAACAAATTAACACATTAATCTAGCCAAATTTATTTTTTATAATATATTTATTTACTAGGTTGTTCAAGCCCATTTTAAAAAATTGAAACTCAATTTTATAATTTTATATAAAATTAAAACAAATTCTCAAACCCTTACCCTTTGCACGATCTTTTGTCGAGTTGTTCCAATTCTTCGCCATTATTGAAAGTTCGAAACCCTTATACCGTCGAAGTCCGCCCTCTACCCCGCCATTCAGCCTAACTTGCTCACTGTTCTTCGGAGAAATAATTTTTTATTCAAATATAACGAAGGCACGAAGCTATTGATGATTTGATTCTGCGTTTTCTTATCAAATAGTTGGTAAGTATTACCAATACTTAAAAAATATTTTATTTTGATAACTTTTAATTTATATTTCGTTTTCTTTATACATGTTGTTTGAAGTAAATGAATTATTAATGTAGATCATCGATATTTTAATATTAGTATCTACTTTTTGGTATTTGTGTTAATTGAATTAATCTTATTCAACATCTTGTTATTTATGTGTTTTTAAATTATGCTACATTAATTTGTTATAGTTACGAATGAAAATGTCATTAGTTGTATTTATATAGTGTTGTTGTAAATGTTAAAAAAAAATTAATTATGGTATAGAACCGAACCGAACTCGAACGGTTCCATAATTATATTTGGACCCGACGATTCCATTTATTAAATACCCGAAACTTTTGGAACCGAAAAAACCCGAACCAAACCAAACCGAACCGGCTCACGGCCAGCCCTAACGCTTATAACAATGTAGCCTGGCTTTTGATTCACAACTTTTAATACTACTAGTCAGAGTTGAACGTGTATTGAAAGTTATTTTGAAATGTTTTATAATTACTGTGAAAGTTATATTTGATCCTCCATTTATTCTTTTGATCTAAATGTAAGAAAAATACAAGCCTTGAAAATAAATATTAATTATTATATATGCATGTAATGATGTAAATAGTAAAATATATAATAGAATGTGAGTAGTAGAATTACAACGAAATATATAAATGAAGATGAATGATAAATACGACACATGAATTAACATGAATGATAGTTAATTTAGAATTAACGTCAAGGAATATATACGTGACAATAAATGTTAAATCATTTATATTAATGAATGTAATTTAATGTCCAATTAAGCGAAACTTGACGTAAATAATGAACTGCATTCTTGAATGCGAGATTTTAATTAATATTAATTAAATGAATGTGAGTAATAATCAATTAAGAATTAATCGGTGTTTTAAAAATCGGATCAATCCAGTTGGTTCAATCGGGGAAATTGGGAACCGTAACGAAAATGGGTTCAATTAGGCTTATAAAACCTCTAATTAAAAACTCATCCCTAAATCCGTTACACTAACTAATTTTTTAAAAACTCATGACCCGATCTCGATTTAACTGGATCAACCTATGTAAATATATATTTTCTCAAATTTTTAAATGTATATTTTTTTAATTTTTGTAAATGTATATTTTTAATTTTTAAAAAAAACACGATTCAACTTTTTGAACCTTGACCATTTTCGGGTTGATGGTCATATCGATTTTCAAAACATTGGAATTAATAACATAAACATGGACGTAAATGTTAATGTGAAATTCTTATTAATATTAACTAAATAAATGTAAATTTTAATTAATTGAGAATTAATTATAGTATTTATTGCAATTTGTAAATTAAATACATATTGAAAAATAAAAAGTAATATATTATTGAAATAATTGAATTTTCATAGGGCTATAATCGTCCAAAAAAATATTCTTTAGTTGCTTTTTAAAACATTTTCATATAAACTTACTTGAGTTGCTTTTTAAAACATTGAAATTAATAACATAGATATGGACATGAATGTAAATGTGAAATTCTAATTAATATTAATCAAATGAATGTTAATGTTAATTAATTGAGAACTAATTATAGTATTTATTACATCTTGTAAAATAAATACATAAAGTAAAGTATTATTGAAATAATTGAATTGTAGTAAGACTATAATCATTCAAAAAATAATTATCGCTTGATTTGATATTTAATATATTATAGACATACCTAGCATGGGTGTGTATCAATACAGCATATTGGACTAACTGAGAATATAATGATCAGAATATAACTTTTTGTCTCTTTGATGGTACCGAGGAAAATATACAAAGCAAATATATATATACACACATTATTTGTAATTCCCTGTTAAGTGTAATGAAGAGAGAATAAGCAACTCATTAGCTAACATCTCAACGTGAACTAGATATTGGGCGGGGTGTGGGAAGTTAATGTAATCTACTAAGGATCTCTTCAACACAATGCCTCCGCCACCCCTCATTGAATTCTATTAAGTACTAAGAATATTATGAAACACCACTAAAAATGAAAATTTGGATGTCTTGAGCAATTATTAGACATGTATAATGCAAATTTGGGACATGCAATCATAGATCCGTTTCCACCGAATAATCTAGATGGCATTGAATATTCCTTTCCAGGTCTGCTGTTACCCCGAAAGGAGACACCATGGCTGATATTTTTCATGGAAGAATTTTGATTCAAACAGAATTTGAATCGCTGGAGAACTGTTACTTTGCCGCTTAGAGAATTGATACCCTGGGAAGTACATATTGCTGGTTGTCTCAAACCTATTAAAGGCGATAACAACTTTTCTGCAGTGGTTTCCTAAAAATGTTAGTACTTATGAGTACTTTTTTGGACTTGTAACTTACATCTTAACGACTAAAGAATAAAAGATATTCAAACTTGGGGTGGACCCAGATCTTCTTCTACCTTGTCATCGTTACATCTCTTGAGAATAAGTAGCTGACTTCGCAAGTGCAAAATCTGCCATATCAACAAGAAAAATGAAAATCACTTGAAACTTGAAAAGCAAAAGTTAATGATGAGAAATGGCAACATGAGTCAATGGTGAACCTAGAGAACCAGAGATGGGATAAAAAGAGATGGGAAATATAGAACTAATCAAACAGTTCGTCTAACTCAGTTATCTAGTAAGAGTTCTACCATCTTACCATGTATCATGAGAGTTGATTGTTCAAGTTCATTCATAACAAAACTTCAGAACATATTAACATGAAAAAGTTGGAAATCAAAATGAACGAGAACAGTTTCATATTATGAAGAGATGAAAGTACAATAAGAACGATCAAGTGAATATCTATAATTCTTCAATAAACAGTAGAACTTAACTTATGTGCCCTTACATACAATGTTAAAAGCAGAAATGAAAAAGAATATTGAGGCTAAGCAGTTGGAAGGTTTCTATTTGACCATGTAGATATCCAAATGAAAATAGCCCAATAAAGTTGTAACAATTGAATTATCCTCAATCACCGTCACCTCCAATCTAGATTAATATTCTCATTTTTTATCTAATCCATCTTAGAATGACCACACATTGCAACACTTTAACAAGGAAAAAAATAAGTTTTCCTTTTTCATAATGAGGAATGAGGGTGGAGTTTATGCAGACACCCCAAATGTATTGGAAATATGCTTTGATGTTTCATCGCTATCTTATTTTAAATGGTGAATGAGGAGTTCAGAAATGAGTTGAAAAACAAAACCAACACTTTCACATTTTTTCTCAAATAAACAGATAAAACCCTCATTCTGGAACAATATGAAGGTTTAATAAAATTAGGAATGTAGTTCATTTGAGAAAATGTAACAGTGATATTGGTACCTCTTCTTGAAGTAAAGGAGGAAGCCTCTCAGTGGAAACTAAGCCAGACATATCCTGCAAAACCTTGTAGTCTTTGATACCCATCCATGTCTGCGGTGGCAATGCCAGCAAAAGTGCCGTCAAAATATCATTGCTCGCAGGGTGGACTCCGGAGTAACCACAGGAGCCAACACTGCAGCAGCTAGGCTCTTTTTGAGATAAAGGAACAAGCATATCAACTCCTTGCTCTTTATTGCCGTTGACCACAGTCCCAGACACTACTGTAACAGGCTTGTCACCATTAGCCATGTAGCATCTCAGACCTGTCTCCAGACAGCAAAACCTGTCTGCAAAGCCCAATTTCCCAGTCAAAAACCCAGCCCCTTGACAGCAAACACTTGCTGCAATGTTAGGCAAACTATCTCGGATACCAATAGTCTGTTTGATTTGGCAGGAAGATTTTTCTGAAGATAAAATATCTGTTACATGCTTGTAAAGTCCAGTCTCTTGTACTTGTTTCAACACCTCCTCCTGAAAAATTGAACAGCCATAGTGAACTAAGAGAAATTTTAACATCCTGCATTTTTATATGAAAATTATGAACCAGAAGCCATTTGTTTTCTCTAATCACTATGTTTACTTGTTTTTACCTTGATAGCCACCCTTTCTCTCTCTTCTTGGCTTACACCTTGACCACCTTCCTCTTGTCTGCGAACCTCCGCCACCCACTTAATGAACTCAGCAAAATCTGACGGGAGAGACTTGAAAACAGTAGAGATGACATGTTTTACGTCCTTCACATTGTTTGAACTTAACAGCACTGGAAGATCATCCATCAAGTACCTTGCAGTACTAACCCAACTCTCGTGTTTGCAGCTCTGCCAAAAGTATCAAACCATGAAATAAAGTTGTTCCCCCAGGAAAAATAGAGCCATGAGGATAAAACCTACCATCTATGTACACAAGTAAAGATATTCAAATAAAATGACCACACAAAATGTAAATGGTAGATCAGACAGTTTTCATTTATTTTTGAAGTCAGTTGTGATTATCAGTAATAAAGAATCTATTCTGCAAAAATATCGCAAATATATCTACAGAACTATGTGTCTATTAAATGTAGTTTTGCTTACAAAGGTTAGTAATGTAATACTGGCTATTAGGATCATACCAGGGTAAAAAGCAAAGATGATGCTCTCTGACGCCTAGATACAAGCATGAACCTGAAAATAATCAAGGTAAATGTAAAAAATACAGATTGGCGTGGGAATATGTTTCAACTATGCGGATAGAAATGTTTGCCAAGTCAAATACACCTGCAAATTGCAGATTACTAATATAAATCAAATAATAAGAATGACAATGCCAAAATCCAAGGATATAGCAAACGTGCATTAATTATGAGAATAAAGAACATGATAAATAGGATGCACAATAATTGAAGGTGAATTCAAATCTTATCAGTCACTTCCACTTTGACCTTTGAGTACTCTCTGTCAACGCTCCCACCATGACTTCCTAAGGTGCAAACCTCAAAGCATAGCATCAAGTTGGCTGAGGCATGCTCTCTTAGTTTTACCCTCCTCAATTGTCTTTACCAGCATCAGCTTTCTAGGCTGAATGTTGCATAACCCAGAAACTTTAAGAGTTTTTTATTTGTTTGCAAATACAGTCCAACTCTAGAGAGACAAAAAAAAAAAAAAAAAAAAGAGAGAAAGAAAGAAAGAAAGATATTATATTAGAGAAGAGAACAAGTGAAGAGCATGGTCCAAGCCCTCTACTTCTACAAGAGACTGACAACTTCGCTTCTCTTTCTTTTATATTTTCCTCTGGAGTGAGGCTAAGATTTTTCATTTATATTGTTGTTGTTAATGTCTTTCTGTTTTTGTTGTCTTTCCTCTGGGTTTTGCTCTTATAAAGTTAGAGCAAAAAAAATTCTTGGTCATTTGTTTTTGACTTTTAGTTCACTTGCGGTGGATGGTCGTGTTGTATGATTACTACTTTGTTAATATACTGTTAGCTACATTGTGATCTATTTTATGTTTCTAATTACAAATTAGTCATTGGAATGTATTATTAAGTACTTCTTCAATGATTTATGGTTTATAACAAGTTTTGTCTTTTAATAATATTTGAATTGTTTTAATGGTTTATGTTGAAGCTTATCCTTCAAAATGCCACGAGGTTCCACCTCATATTGAAGACAAAACACCTTGATACCCAATTCACCCTTTTCAATACTGATTGATTTATGAATGAATATGATGTCATTCTCAGAAGTCAGAAAAGTTCCTCTATTATAACATAATTTCTAAAATATGAATGGTTAGGCATGATTCTGCTATCTGCTTCAGCGTCTTGTATTTCTATGCTCCATCAATTTTTATGGCATAAAGTTACTAAATAGATAGTAAGCGCCGGTAAGTTATCATCGGATACCTCTGTACAAGGCAAACAATATAATATCTCAGAAAAGAGATTATTCGGAAATGAATTTAAACATACCCTCTATGTAGTCCAGTTGCTTCATCAACAGTATTCATGGCTTTCCAGAGAAGAGTGAGTGGAACCCAATGTGGAGGATATTTAAATCTTGCAACATCTAGAATAAGAGCCATATCCTTCCCAGCATGATATCCACCAATAGGTGAAAAGTGACCAGTTCCAGTCTAATAAATACTACACATTTGTCAATTTATTACAAGACAAAGAACTAAAAAACCTACCCAAATTAGAAGGTAATTCTCCAAAGCATAATCAACAGAAATAATCAATTAACATGATAGTATCACAGCCGTCTAGAGATAGAAAAGTGAAGAGAAAGACAGAGAGAGAAACAAAACGGCATACATCTGAATTACTAAAAGGATGCTGAGGAGAATCAGACGCACTTAACATCATTGAGCACTATGTGAGACAGACTCAATATATGCACATGAAGATTTAAATATTGTGATTAAGCTTTGAATAAGGAAGAGATGCATTTCCATTTAAGAGTTATTGCATCCAAAGCCTATTCAGAAGTAAACTAGTGAAGCAACGTTCTATGTTTATATCTTTCCAGGAAATATAAAGAAATCACAATCAAAATCAAAGTTGAGGGTATTAAATATAATTTCTTTATATATGAAATGGTGTCGAAGATATTGAATAAGATTCCAGAGATCGTCAAAGATTGCGATTATAATATTTCCTTTTAGTGTAGGATTACTTTCCTTAGTAGTAGATTGCATAATATTTCCTTTTATATTTATTTCCTTTTACAGTTATTTGTAACCCTATAAATAGAGTCTTTTACTTTGTAATAGAAATAAGTTTATTATATACAATTTATAATATTCTTCACATGGTATCAGAGCAGTTTCGATCCTAAACAAATTAACCTTTGAATTTCGTTTCCGGCGAGCGGCCTTGAGCCGCTCGTCCGGCTACCAATTTTGTTTTTCTTTTTTCATTTTCTTTTCGGATGTATCCCTACAAAGTCGCATCACATTCCGGTGGCCACAACTCAGTTTCTGCAGTTTGTTTGGAGTTTCTTCAGCTTTTGGTAATCTGGAACTTGATCCAATTTATTTGGAATTTGGTTAAGTATGTCCAGTTCATCTGGAGTTTTGGCCGGTGTTTTGGCATTAGAGCTTTTGTTGGAACATGAATTATATGTTCAACTAAGTTTTCCCGACAGATAGAGCTCGCTGTGTGTGTCGGCACACTTCGTCAATTTTCTTTGGAAATTCTTACTGGTGAGTGAGCGCTCTCTGGAGTGTCTTTGGAGTGGTTGAATTTTCGATTCTCTTGGGTCACAACTCAGCCTTTTAGGTGTGGGTTCTTCTGGTCGTCCACGGTTGACTGAATTTTTGTCAACGTGTGACTCTTCTTCGGTGGTTTCTCGTAGTTTTTCGTGGTTTCTCGTTAGTTCTCGTTGTTTCTTTGGAGTGTTCTTGAAGTGGTTTTGGAGTGGTTCTTTGTTGTTCTTGGTCTCTCGTCGTCAGTACTTTTCGTCGTTGGTTGCTTTGATTTGGATTTCTTCTTCGTGAGCACAAGTATTGTCATCGTCATCAATTCATGATTACAAATTGATGATTTTACCAGCATCAATTTGAGGGGGGATGTTAAGGATATTGAATAAGATTCCAGAGATCGTCAAAGATTGCGATTATAATATTTTCTTTTAGTGTAGGATTACTTTCCTTAGTAGTAGATTGCATAATATTTCCTTTTATGTTTATTTCCTTTTACAGTTATTTGTAACCCTATAAATAGGGTCTTTTACTTTATAATAGAAACAAGTTTATTATATACAATTTATAATATTCTTCACAAATGGAATCCAAGAAACATGAAAAGCAACAATAACAAGACTAGATATTGTCAATGGGTTGTCAAATTATAGGCGATTTGTGTTTACTTCCTTACATAGGAGATTTGATTACATTTCCAAATTTAAGGGATTTGATTGTACATAATTATATCATTCCTAGTATGGGAGATTTCATTGTAAATCACCATATTCAAAAGCTATAATTCTTTTATTTAAAGGGAAGCAAAACCTCAATTAAGGCATTCAAACCAAATCATATTATTGTCATGATATCAGAGCCCTCGAGCTAAAGAAATTTCTTCAAGAATTTTTTGGTATTTCTCTTGATGCTTAATTTCTTGTTGGGGAATCTGTTTGGAGTTGGGCTTTCAACTATGAGGCTCATTCTTGGTTTAGGGACGAACCTTGTCGGATAACACCACCGTGACAGTCTTTAGGTCCTGTTGGTCCCTCTTTATTCTGTCTCTGTCGGAGGTTAAAGTTTGTGGGCTACTAGAGATTTCTTCTCTTAAGGTTCCGGCGATCACTTGTGAGCTTTGGCAATTTATTTGGGGTTGCAGGCAATCGAAGTTGTTTACTTTGTCAGAGTTGGAGCTGCAGGTGATCGGAATATCTGCATTATCGGTGGTCCACTTCAATTCCTCTTCAATGGTGAGCTTATGTCGATTTGCCTTCCGTTCTCTCTTGAGGTGAGGGTCTATTTGGTCTGCTTCGATGCCTCTTGTGGAAAAAGATGTTTGGTAATTTTTTTGTGGCTGAAAATATTGAGGAATAGCTGTAATTCCTATGTTGCCCCTAACTTCCTTTAAGGATTTACATTAATTCAATTTTAGGGAGTAATTATGTTGAGGGAAAATTCCATTGTACGTTTTAATGACAAAAATTACTTCACTTGAGAATTTCAGTTCAAGATGTTTGTTAAGGGTAAAGAACTACGGGGAAACTCGTATAGATCTCAAGGAGCTTAATTCATGGGAGAGCAAGGATGCTCGAATTGTTTATTGACTACTGAGTTCTATTGAACCACATGTTGTCAGCAATCTTCGTTCATTCACGACCGCTAAGGAGATGTGGGATTGCCTTCGGTGAAATTTATTATCAGGACAATTATGTCCAAATGTTTCAATTGGAGTTATATATTGGAATATATCAACAAGGGAATCTATCAATTGAACAATTTTATTCGGGTTTTCTTAATTTATGGAGTGATTATTCTGGGTTGGTGCAATCAAAGGTTCCTAAAGAAGCATTAGCGGCTTTGCAAGAGGTTTATTGTGAGAGCCAACGTGATCATATCTTGATGAAGTTACGACCCGAGTTTGAAAGTGCACGCACTGGATTAATCAACCGCAATCCTATGCCCTCATTAGATGTATGCTTGGGAGAAATTTTGCATGAAGAATATCATCTAGCCTCACAACTTGGCATTACTAAGACACTGTTAGTACCGAGCTGGTTAATGTATCTTACACTGCTAAAGGAGAAGGATGATGTAAATCTTTGCTACAATGTTATAGTTGCAAAGAATTGGGCCACATTGCTAAACATTGCAACAAGAAATTTCGCAAATATTGCAAAAAGGAAGGGCATATTATTAAGGATTGTCATCTGCGACCTCAGAATCGATAAACTCCTACTTTACATACCACTGTTCAACCCAACCATGTGATTGCATATTCAGATCAGTTGTCTGTCCCTAGTTCTTCTTCGACCCTTACATTCGAGCATGTTCAACAGATGATTATCTCCGCTCTCTCGACTCTTGGTCTCCAGGGTAGGAATCAATTATGTACCCCTCCTTGATTAATTGACTCTGCAGCTTCCAATCACATGATTGGTACTCCGACAACTTTACATAATATTCGTAAGTATGATGGAGAACAACACATCCAAATAGCTAATGGTAGTGCACTCCCTATTACTGCAGTTGAAAATTTGGGGTCTTCACCAATGTTTTTTTATCCCCTGATTCATTTGCCAACTTAATTTTTGTAGGCAAACTAGTTGAGTATAACTATGTTTGATTGTAATGGTTGTCATGTGCAAGATCAAGTGTCGAGGTAGGTGATAGCGAAGAGGCTTAAAGTGGGACGTCTCTTTCCTCTTCGGTCATTTTCTATTCCTCGTTCTATTCATGTTGGTTATTCTATTGTTGCTACTATTGGCCATTTATGGCATATGAAATTAGGACATCCCAATTATGTTATTTTGACACATTTAATAAAACATGGTTATTTGAGTAATACGAATGAGTTTTCTTTGTCACACTTGTTTTTTGATTGTGCATCTTGTAAACTTGGTAAAAGCAAATCCTTACCATTTCCTTTAAAGGGTAGTTGAGCTTCTCTGTGTTTTGAAATTATTCTACTAATGTTTGGGGTATGAGTTCTATTCTTACCTATCAGTACAGGTACTTTGTGAAAGCAAATCCTTACCATTTCCTTTAAAGGGTAGTTGAGCTTCTATGTGTTTTGAAATTATTCTACTAATGTTTGGGGTATGAGTTCTATTCTTACTTATCAGTACAGGTACTTTGTGACATTCATTAACAATTATAGCAGATTCACTTGGGTCTATTTTTTTCATTCTAAAGATAATGTATTTTCTACCTTCCAAACTTTTGTTGCCTATGTGGAAACACAATTTTCTACATATATTAAGATATTGCGCTCCGATTCTAGTGGAGAATGTCCCGTGATTTTCAATCTTTCCTACAACAAAAGGGCATTCTTTCATAGCGTTCTTGTCCTTATACCTCCCCAATAAAACGGAGTTGCTAAACGTAAGAATCGACAACTTTTTGGTGTTGTTTGTATATTGCTGCTTGAATCTTCCGTTCCTATTAGATTTTGGGAAGAAGGTTTATCTACAGCGGTATATTTGATTAATCATTTGACATCCCTGACCGTGAATCTTGATTCCCCATATTATCGTTTATTTGGCATTCTTCCTGATTATAATCCTTTGCACCTCTTTGGATGTGTATACTTTGTTCACTTACCTCCCATTGAATGTCATAAACTTGCTACTCAATCTGTTCGGTGTGCATTCCTTGGTTATAGTAATTCTCACAAAAGGTTTGTGTTATGATGCAGATATTAACAAGCTCCGTATTTCTTGAAATGTTGTTTTCTTTGAAAATCAATATTTCTTTCCTCCTAGTCATAATTTGGTTTCTTCTTCTATTCCATTCCCTTCTCATGATAATGTATCTGGAATAGTTAACCGTTTTAAGCCAAGTATTAACTACTCTTATTCTTTATCCGAAAGAGGAGTTTGAAACTCTCTATTTTGAAATCATTAGTTGCATAGAAATCGATTTTCATTCCAAATTAAGCCACGATTCTCGCCTCAGCAATGTCGCCCACTGCCTCTTCATATCTCTAATCTGACACTTGATCCTGTATTATATGAACCTCGTCGATCTACTCGATTTTCGCGACCACCTGATGGTTATAAGTTTTAACATAGTGCTCTCCAGGTCACTCATGATCTTCAGGATAATCACACATAGGAATGTTATTACTTCTACCGCTAGTCAAACCCCTTAGGTGTAAATGGGTTTACACCATCAAGTTGAATGTTGATGGATCTATTGATAAGTATAAAGCTCGTCTGGTGGCACTCTCGATAGGAGTATGGCATTGATTATGAGGAAACACTTGCTCATGTGGCCAAGATAACTACTGTCCGTACAGTTATGGCCATTGCTACTTCGGAAGGATGGTTGTTTCATCAGATGGATGTGAAGAAAGCATTCTTACATGTAGATCTAAAGAAGGAAATATTTATGATTCCTCCCTAGCATGTTTTCTTCTCCTTCTACTAAGGTTTGTCGCTTGAAGCGGTCCTTATATAGTTTGAAACAGTTATCGGTGGCTTGGTTTGAGAAATTCCACTCTAATCTTCTGGATTTTACTTTTACTCAGAGTCAGTATGACTCTTCTCTCTTCTTTCGCACAACTTCCAATAGGATGGTTATACTTCTTGAATATGTAGATGATATTGTGATTACATGCTCTGATCCTCAGTTGATTGAGCAACTCCAACAGTAACTCGTGTCTTCTTTTCATATGAAAGATCTTGGTCCCCTACAGTACTTTCTTGGACTTGAGGTCAGACAGTCTTCATCTAGCACACACTCTTGCATCAGAATAAGTATACATGAGCTACTTTCATTAGTCAGGCTTCGGACAGTAATTCAATTCTTACACCTATGGAAGTCAATTTAAAGTTGAACCAAGAGGGTGGGGATTCCTTATCTGATCCCTCGATGTATCAACAGTTGGTGGACAGTTTGAATTATTTGACCATTACTAGACCTGATATCTCATTTGATGTCTAACAAATCAGCCAGTTTATGCAAGCTCTTGGTCAGACCTATTTGGTTACTATCTCTCGTCTTCTTCGATATCTCAAAGGTACCTCTGGCTACTGTTTGTTCTTTTCGTTTGGACTTCGTTACAATTGGTGGGATTTTGTGATATAAATTGAGCTGGTTGTGTTAAGACTCATTCTGGTCACTGGGTGATGTATGTTTTTTGGTGGTGCCCCTATCTCTTAGAAAAGTAAGAAGCAGACTCGTGTTTCTAAGTCTTCCATTGAGTCTGAATATCCATGTCATCAACCTGTTCTGAAATCATATGGCTTTGGGGCTTGTTGGGGAATTAAGTGTTCCACAACTTTCTCATACTCCTTTCCATGCGAATAATACGAGTGCTATTCAGATTGCTAGTAATACAGTCTTTCATGAGCATATCAAGTATATTGAGGTAGATAGTCATTCTATTCATGTAGCGCTTGATCATCAAGAGATTTCTCCTCCTCATGTCTATATTGAAAATCAAGCAACTGATGTCTTTACCAAAGCTTTATCTCGACATCTCCATCAGTTTAGGTTGACAAATTGATGTTTTTCGATCGTCCAGCATCAATTTGAGAGGGATGTCAATGGGTTATCAAATTATAGGCCATTTGTGTTTACTTCCTTAAATAAGAGATTTGATTACATTTCCAAATTTAAGGCATTTGATTGTACATAATTATATTAGTTGTGGTATAAGAGATTTCATAGTAAATTATCATATTTAGAAGCTGTAATTCTTTTATTTAAAGGGAAGCAAAACCTCAATTGAGGCATTCGAACCAAATCATATTATTGTCAGATATAACACCCGAATTACCGTTACTGGCCGTAATTTTTATTTGGGCCTTGTAGTAAAAATTTAAAAATTCAGAGTCTAAAATGAAAATGTTTCAAATTTTTGGTAGACTAAACTGCAAAATCTTAAAAATTTAGGGGATGTTCTCTTTGTTGTTTTCATCCCGTTTTCTATTTTCGATTTTTCAAAACAGTGAAAACACGTTTACTTACCTATTTTCAAAAATGAGTTTCCAAAAACAAGTTTAAAATTTACAAAGAAAATCGAAAACGTCAAAAATGTCATTTTTGGAGTTTTCAATTTAAACCAAGCCAAGATTTTTCAAAACGCGTTTTTTGTGTTTTCAGTTAAACCATCAACAACCACCGCCATCGCCGCCTACACCACACCGTCGTCGTCGTCGCACCGCCGACGACGTCACAGCTACAACAGCAAAATAAATTGACGAAGCCACGGCCCAAAACCACCATAGCAAAAGAACCTGGTGACGCCATCGCCCAAAGCCACCACAGCAGAAGTCGGGGACGCCACCGCCACAGCCACAAAGCTACTGCGAGAAGACATCGACCCATAACTACCGCACACCACCACGCCACAGACCCAAAACCATTTTGCACCTGCCACAACCACCACGCCACCGACCCAAAAACCACCGCACACCACCACCGCGAGATGACGAAGAGAGGGGAAGAAGAGAGATGAGAGAAAGGAAAAGTTTTGAGTGTCTTCATCTTTGAAAATAATTTTTCAAAATGTCAAAAAGAACACATTTTCAACAATCTCAAAATTGACATTCAAAACACAAAACCCAAAATGAATTCAAAACGAAAAACAAAAAACAGAAACATGAAGAGAACAACCCCTTAGTTTTGTCCATGTCGTGAACAGAGTTTCGGGTAGCTAAAGAGAATTATAGAAGTAATTTAAAAGGTGGTCAAATGTCAATTAGGAATGAAAGGAAGAAAGAAAATTCGGATGATTAGAAAGTTAATTATCAGTGACGGAAAATGTATGTAATTTAGGCCAAAGAAATATGTGATTATATTCCTTTTCATTTTCATATTTGTCTATTTGGTCTTGTGTCAAGTGAATGCAATCAAATAAAAATCAAGTATCATAGTATGTTTGGAAAGCATTAATAAATTATAAACGGATAAATTGAGTGAAGAAAAAGTGGATACTACTTGTGAGTCCTAGGAAATGTCTGCATATGAAGCAATCGACAAAAAGTGTTTTTTATTCAAAATGTTTATAAAGACTTCCCAAGCATAGGTTTAATAACATATTTATTTTAAAGTAAGAATATGGAAAATTAATATCTTTCTTGCCATGAACAATGAAATGATATATTTGTTATATACATATGTGATAACTAATATATACAATTACATGAGTGTATAAACACATTTATTTGTATTGCATAGAATTAGCAATACAATCAAATTAAGACTTACCATGCACAAACCAAGACAAATCCCAAACATAGCCCAACAAAACACATACTACACACAACACCCTCTCAACACACATCTATTCTTTCATCTCTCACACACACATACACAAGTTGCTCCATATAGTTGAAGGAAAAGTCAAAGCAAGAGCTCAAGTTTTCATCAATACTCAATTTCTCCTATGCGTCTTTAATCGATTTTGCAAGTTCTGTCAAGGTAAACAAATTTGCTAGTTTTAACAAAGTTTCTTGCTTCATACTTTAATTATGTGAGTAACTTTATGTTCCATTATATTACAATCCAATATATAATGATATGTAAGATGCACCAGAATCATAGTACTACACGTAAATTTCAAGCTTACAAAGGATTGTCTTTAAATTCACATTTCACCCCTTGTAAGTTATGATTATATGGTATTTGCTAATTAGACTACGTTAAAATTATTTTGCTTGTACTTGTTTATTGTGATATATGTTGCTCCTCTCATTTCCCAATAGAAAATTAGTAGTTTGTTGTTACTGAGACAAGGAATGGCTAGATGGTGGAAAACGAGAGAAGACTCTCAAACTTTTAGTCTTTTTTAGAAAAAGGAGACGAAAAACTTTTAAGTTTTTATTTTTAAAGATAACCGAAATTTTTAAGTCTGTAAATTTACAACGTTATATGATAAGTCTTGTCTTCCTCTTTTTAAATACTTTTACATTTCAAAAAGAATGTTTCAAAGGCACCTGAGTCATAAGGCCAAGAGCTTCAAATTGATGGATGAAAATTTGAAGTGAACAATATCCCGTAACAGTTCCGACTAACTCTGTGATGCTCGGACCCTTCATTTTGGTCGGCATACCCGTGTCGACACGACACGACACAGGTACCGGTACGAAATACGGGTCGGACGAGGCAAATTCCAACCGTACACGGCCAGGGAGGAGGAGGAGGAAGAAGAAACGGTACTGCTGCCTGCAAAATCGCCATTTGTAGAGCCGTCTAGGGAAGGAGGCAGAGCTGTCTAGGGAAGAAGAAGGAAGGGGGTGTTGGACTGGACATCTTTTTTGTTTAAAGTTTTGGGTTGGGCTTTAAATCATTGCTGTTTTTTTTTTATTAAAATAAATTTATCCATTGTATATTTACATGCCTTATGGGTTGAGTTTATTTATCTTTTTCTTCGAATTTTACAACCTTATTGGTTGAGCAAATTACACGGTGTTTATTATTTATTAATTGTGCTTTTGGTTGTTTTGATCTAGATAAGATCATTTTAGTTTAAGAAAATATCCTGATTAATGGTGTTACAAAATTTTAAAAAAATTTAAAATATGATTTTTTTTCTTTGGCCAAAATGATTGACAAATAATTATAAAATCAACATACATAAATTTTTTAGAACAATTTAATAGCATTATTTGAAATTAATATTTTTTCAAAACTTGACAAAATAGAAATAATCAAATATTATTTTTTGATTAATTTTACATATGAAGTTTTTGAAAAAAAAAAAAATTAATTGAAGTTTCAAAGACGTATCCACGTATCGGTGTCCGAAATTTGGACTCTTTTTAGCCATGTCCTCCATTTTAAAAAATAAAAGATCCGACACTTAAATAAGTACCCGTACCCGATACCCGCACCCGAGTCCGAGCAACTTAAGACTAACTGACAAACAGGGCTTTTGAAGAAGTTATAGCCAACACAAGTGATATTTAAGCAGGATAGCTGCAGCACATAAGGCATTACTATCTTTTTAATTAATTGAGACAATGGTTGACTAACCGCCAGCACATGGTTCAGGCTTCAGAGAAGTAACCTGTGAGCACAATATAGAACCTAGCAATTTTTTCTGAATAGTAATATTTGCTCTCTAACTGCCAAACAATTTTCTTTCATTTCTCTCTTTTTTCTTCTCTCCAAAGAAAGAATAGAAACATCATTACTGAAGTCAACGGAGAATATTTCATTAGAGTAACACTTACACCATAATAACATAGTAGGTGATAGTCACAATAACAATAGAAACATGAGTAATATAACAAAAAATAGATGTTCCAAGAGATCAAGGTGCATTTGCAAAACTTAGAAAAAGGCAAAAAAGTCATGTGAGATGTGAAAGAAACTAAATAAGCAAACCAGAAGACCAGAAGTTAAGTATTTAACCTGATTAAAAGCTCCTCTATGATATGATGAGATCACATGACAATCATCTGAAGTTGAGCACGACACTACATATCTACGAAATTCATCAATAGTGCTCTTGTTTGCGCGAAAAGCTTCAACATTGGCTCCTGCACATTGGGCCAAACATACCACCTTCCCAAACGAGATGCCTTTATCTTTAACCTTTTCCAAAGGCTCGCAGCAGTCCAGCATAGATTCATCGAACCATCTCCAAGGCCCTGAATTGGACTTCTATAAGCTTATGATTCATCAATTTGGTGATGGAAACTTCTAAAAAATGAAGCTGTCACTAAAAGAGAAAAGGAAAACAAAGTTCAAGATGAAATTTCTATAAAATGTCCTCCATGATTACAGATGCCTTCCATATACAAAAGGTCTCCTCACTTCCACCTTCCATGCCATGCTTATTCAGGCAAGTGCCCCAAAATTTAAACCAAATCATAAATTTTTTTACTTTTGCACTTTCCTATTTACCAAAGTGATACAAGATAAAGTAGGTGGTCATAAGATTGTGTACATCTAGAAGTGGAGTTTGATAAGCTTATGTCACAAAATTTAATGAAAGAAAAATTTAAATCAAGGTAGTGGTTCATTAGAAGAAAATACAATATGGACAAAATTCCAAAATTCACTTCTATAACCATCACTATGATCAGATATAATATAAATAAGCTCATGACACCTAAATTTACTGTCAGAAAAATGTAACGACGCTGCAAAGTTCAAACTTCGAAATATTGAAAATGGTTCCCAACAATTAAGGAAGCCTTCAATATGCAAGAAGTACTCTCTCTCCTCCTTCCAGCTTCCCCAATCCTCCTACTCCTACTTCTTTCTCATAGTCTCATAGTAAGTGGTGCACACCAACTTTCCGACCAAGACCTAGAAAGTTCGATTTTTGCATTCTTCTACTTAATAAAGACAAGTGGTACAACTTAGATATGGGGGGAAGAGTAAACAACTTTGTTAAGATCACGTAAAATACGAATTGGACTTCAATGACTTTATCAATAAGTGACAGCGAGCAGACAAAATAAAATATTAGTAACTATATTATTATAAAATAAGACATTTTAATACAGTGGATTACCACCAGCAAGAATAGTCTACCAAAAATATTTGATCCATAATAACTATGATAATTAGGTGTCCGAACAAGCAACATACAGAAATGGCTGAGAAATGGACAAAGTTCTTATCATCAAGAGCTTCCAAAATGTCTGTCAACATGATCTAGCAAAAAGAAGCAGAGATACACTACACTAGGGCACTTGCTCCATTGCCAGTGTAGGTTCAGAAAGACGATGAAACATGAGGTTAATGTTCAAGGTAGGTGGTATCCAAAAAGTCTTGTAGTGAGGAAACCAAAAGATCTGGAAGTTGATTTTTTCTTCAGCAGTCATTTGACACTCGCATGTTGCATCAACTTTCTTATGATGTTGTTAGTGGAATGAGGTCATTTAGTTTGTAAGATTAGATATATTCTCTAGTTTGCCATGTCTTCATCTTCATCTCACTTAAAATATGCCCTCAGAGTCATGCAAGTCGTATACAAGCATAACATTTTGATATGCCCAAACTAACAAAATAGAGACAATTTAAAAACAGTGATGAAGTACATTAAAGAGAGATCTGAAAAGCATCAATGTTATATATAACCAAGACAGCTCTTTAAGCAATAATAATAGAAGAGAATGTTCAGCATGTGTGCGCTTTGATATTTGAAATATCTCACATGAAACAAAGAAGAAAACTGAATCACCAATTGAAACAGCATAGCACATACCTCACTACAATGTATAATAATACGGTTGTGCTACATGTGCATCACAAATTACAGATTTGTTTAACAACGGATGACGCGGAGAGATATGATTGAGTGAAAATTTCATCACCAACTAAAAAAATAAAACATTTCCATTTGTAAAAGAATATGTAAATGGTGATGTACAAATAGTATTATTCATAATAATATAAGTTACCTTTCCATTTTCGACCCGGATCAATAGCAAGGGCATTCAAGACCATTGACAGACTAGCCAAACCACAGTATGCAGGTTCAGATTGTGTCTGAAAATAAGATATCAACTTGAAAAAGACTTCCATAGTTCCATTGTGAATGGCCTCTGTGAATAGTTTCTGCAGTGGAAGATAACACAAATGGCTAAGTACTACAGAATAGACAAATAGTTGATGTCTTCTAGTGGTTCTAAGCCATCCACATTTCGGCTGCTTAGAAAGGAGATAACTGTGGTAAACTAAGCATAACATTCTTTTTTATTGCCTCTCCAAAACGCATATTGTTTCTTTGATAAACAAAAATATGAATCTAATGTTAGTTACGGGGATTAATAGTAAACAGAAGAATAAAGTTAATTACAATATATCATATCATAAGCTATCTAATTTTAGCATTACATGACTTGTTAGCCTCGCATCTGCCCTTTAATTCAAAAGTAAATTAAAGGATTAATCTTAAATATATTGTTACCTTTTAGTGGCTTGGAACTTCAACCTTAGATGGACAAAATAGTCAATGTACCAAAAACTCCAGAAATATCAAATTATACAAGCAATCTATTCGTGATATACATTGAGATCCACACAATTCAGTACTTAGGAAGAACTACCCTTCTATGCTTGAATGGCTTTGGAGATTTCCTATTATTAATTCAATTATTACACATGAAACTTCCTTCATCCTTGTATTCGTGTCCAACAACGAGACAATTTTTTAACTTACACCCATAGAATTTGACAACCCACATATATAACTAAGATTTGTACTTGTGTATGAGTGTTTTACATCAACTGACCAGTTGATAAAATAGCTTTGAGTACAAAAAAAAAAAAAATGAAAAACAAACGATGAACATAAAGGAGCTTATTTCATCCCAAGAGACAATAAAAACTGAGTTAATCACAAAATTAAAACAGCACATAAACATACCTTGCCTTCGGAAGACGCCAAATCGATTGCAGGGGGAGAAGGGAGGATACGCCTGTACAACCCTGCTGTTGCCATTTCTTGATCACACGCACAAAATTCTCTTCAAATCACACACACTTGACTCTTTGCAGACTAGGTTTAGCCCAAAAAACTTTTTTCCTCAAAATTTGTGAATGAAATACTCCGTTACAAACCCTACATTAAATATCTGATTCAAATTGAACGTCTACGGGGCAGTGCATCGACTGTGTGTCGTAATTAACCACGAGAATTAACGACAAATGTGGAATAAACAACCACTGTTTTACGCTCAACTTTGAAAAGAATAATAGGCAGCGCGTTGGTCGGTGAAAAGGCGTCTTGAATGTCAATCATGCTATAGTACCTTGGTTGACATGTGGGATCACACTGTTTAAAAGACATAAATATCATTAATCTATTTTTTAGTCAAATCAAGAATTTCTATTCCTAATATATGATAAATTTGCTTTATTTCTCCTCTCAAATGGAAAATTCAATTATATTCGTATTTATCTATATATCTTTTATCAAAATAATCGTTTAATGTTTTAATTTTATTTTCTAATTTATTATTTCTTTTATTAATTCTAATTATATTTTCTTTTATAGGCACAAGTATATCTCTATTATTTTTTAGAAAATAATCAAGCACAGCATAAAATGATTTAATTTTTTATCTTTTTCTTTCACAGTTAATTTCTAATTTTTTAATGCAATTAACTAAAACGTAATAAATAGCAGGAGTGCAAATATTAATACAAGTAACTGACATAAATAAGAAAAATTTTACAGTATTGAAACAGAAGGTAATTGCAGAATAATATCAACGAGATTTCCCTCGGGCTTGCTTTCATATGTTAGTATACTCAGATATAAGTGATCGATGTTGTTTGAGTTTAAGAAAGTGGGTTATGGTCCAACACGACTTTCGTACACCTATTGATTTTCTCTTTAGCTCTTTTGTATATCTCACAATGGATCACACTGAATCATAGTTTTCTTTTCAACTCCTAGTTAAAACATTACCTTGAATAGTAACAGAGTTCTCATGGCTTTCTCTAACAACGCCTACACACAGCAACAAGATACTTGCACTAACCCTCAAGGTTTTCACCGTTGGAGTATAAGTAAGATAAAAGCTTTTGAGAATATAATAAGAATAAAAAGACAATGTCTTCAAACAAATTTGATTTCATAAACACATCACACTAATATCTCTTACACGAGAGTATACATACATACTTTGGCTACATTCTTCGTACTTTCTCTAAAGAGATTAGAACTCTATAGAGATTACCTTATTACAAACTTCAAATGAAAGAGAGAAATTGAAATTGTTACAAGATTTTAAAACGAGATAGAGAAATAAGTTTTTACTTAAAGATGGGATGCCTTTTTTGATAATTAGTTTTCAATTTATAGACTCAAAAAGTTCTCCAGCTGTCCTTCATTATTGTTATGTTACTGTGTAAGATAATGAGAATCTTACTGTGGCTTAAAGTTCTTTATCTTAATATGGAAAATTATTGAAGTGAAACCCCACAGTTTTTCTTTATCAAAGCGATTCTGATAAAGTAGTGATAAAGGGGGTTCTCTACTTTTCCATATAAGACTCACACCACTCATCCGGAATTCCTCTGGATCTAGTGAAATTGGTGAGCCATCTTCTTCATTGCTACAGCACTCGCACTCGCACTTATGATTTGGATAACACCAAAACTGTTTACACAACTCATTTTTAGTCTTCTGTGTTCCACTAGCATCTCCTCCAAAAATATGATCACACTATATATCAAGATAGTGTCAATGTTCTTGCTTAGTGGGTGCCACAGCTTTGCTGTAAATCAAGTGGTCTTGTGACTCATACACCCATTTTTCTATTTTTCTTCAATAATTTTTTGAATATGCTCAAACTGCTCATTGTATCCTTTGGCTCTACGGAAGGCTGTCATGTTAATGACATCTTCTGGTATAGTTTCATGGATTTTACTCTTCTCAAGTTGAAGATGCTTAGAAGAAGTGGCAATCCTTATGACATGGCTAACTGGCAGCAACCTATCTTCTTCATTATCCCATTCGAGACTAGCAGAGAAAAATATGATGTATATGTTCTTTGTTGACCTATGGTCATACCATATGTTTTGATTATAACAAAAAACTCATGTTTATCTCTAACGTTATCTGTAAATTAGCTCAAACAAAGAAGTGATCAAGCTCATATGGGAAAAGTTTTACGTCTCAAAAACAAGCACTCGCATCAAATTCATCAAGATAGTGTATCTAGGCCACTTATAACTTGATTGTAAAGGTAAAGAATTTTTAATTCTTAGCAATGATACTTAGAGCTCAAGAAATGATTTTTCACACTCGACACAAGTTACGTGATAAAAACGTTTGCACAAAATTACGCTCAAAATGAAAGGTTTTTCCAAACATATCTCTTATGAACTTTCAAGACAAACTTATATTGAAAAATCGGGAAAAACATTATTTGCAAACCAAAATAAAAAGAAAAAGGGAACTTTGTCATCCGGACGTCCGGATGGTGAACCGGACGTCCAAGCAACCGGTAACTTTTTTTTGACCGTTTCTGACAAAAAGTAACTCTAACGGTAAGTTGGTCATCCGGTTCTTAACCGGTAGGCGTCGGAAACTGGACAGAGACCTTTGACGTTTCTGCAACTATTATAAATACTAACTCATCTACTACTTTAAGATCAATCCTTTTGAGCATAAAATTATATACTACTTGAGTCTACTTTTAATCTTACACAATTGCTCTTGAAAATCTTTGATTCAAAATCTAATTCCTTGAAAGAATTTCATTCTCACATCAAAAGATTTAAACACAAAACACTTGAGCTTCGTTCATTGCTATCCATTAAAGTGTTTTGCCTACTTCTCCTCTTACACTCAACCTTATACTCATCATTAGTTAAGAAGAGAAGTTTATCACTTGTAATATTCATTTGTGAATTGTGGGTCGTGTTGAGGTCCGTGTTGAGATCCCGGAAAGCTCAACATTGTAAAATGATCCGGATGCTCCTTTGTTGTAAGTCACCGAAAGCGTATGTAAAAGGTTGGATTGCACCACAAGTCACTCAACATAGTGAAAAAGGCATTTGCTCGTGTTGGAGAGCTTGGTAACGGAGAATGTTGATCATTGTGTTGGATCGAACCTCCATATCATATGTTGCATTTCTATCTTTTACCTTAACGCTATCATCTTGTGCAAGCTTATTTCCCTTACCTACGTATCTATTTGCATTTTATTGGTTTATTACTATTTGTGTGAACATATAGTTTTTAAATCTTAATATTACTATTCAAAAAAAAAAAGTTTTTTTTAAAAATCAATTTAACCCCCCTCTTAGTTAGCCAACCTTGGAGGCTTTCAATTGGTATCAGAAGCTCGGTACTCACTCTTTTAAGATTTCACAATCTTGAGCTAATGGCTAACACCCGGTTTTCAAAATCTGCAGAGAAGATACTCTTACCAACCGACCCCTTTCTTTAATGGCACAAACTATAATTAATTAGAGGCCTAGAATGATGATCTATGTTAAATCTATTGACTATAATGTTTGGGAAATCATTGTATTTGGTCCATATGTGCCCATTGAAAACTTCATTTAAAATTTGATAACAAAACCCGATCAAAGTTTTCCTAAATCTAGAGAAGACTATGATGAGAAACAATAGAGAGAAAAACTATCATTAAATTGCTAAAGCCAAAAAACTTGCTTTTATTGTGCTCTAGATAAAATTGAGATTCAATAGGATTCAGTACTTGTGATTTGGCTCATGAGATTTGGTGTGCTCTTGAAGTAACTCGTGTTGGAACAAACAAGGTCAAAGAAATACAAATAAATATGTGGTTCTTAAAGATTTTTTGAAAACTTCTTTATGAAGCGAGATGAACCCATAGTTGATATAATTACCCGCTTTACCGACATTGTGAATGGTCTAAAAGGTTTTGATCGAAAATATACTAACGGTGAACTTGAGAGCAAAATGCTTAGGTCGCTTTCGGAGGAATGGTCCCCTATACGAATGATCATTGAAAACACGAAGGGTGTCAACTCATATCCATTAGAAGAACTTTATTGGACATTGATGACCTATGAGCTCAACACTGCCGAAATCAAAGAAAAGACAAGAGAGTAAGGAAGAAATTCAAAAGAAGCTCCCAAAAGGCAAATTGCTCTAAAAACGGCAATGGATGAAGAGCCATCAACAAACAACATGAGTGATGAAGGGCTTGATGATTTAGTTCTTCCTGTAAAAAAAAAAAAAAAAAAAAAAAAAACAATAAAAATTTTCAAAGAAGGAAGATGACAAGGAGAAGAGAAAAAACAAAGAATTGTTTGATATGAATGTGACAAACCGGGTCACAAAAGAACGGAATGCCCAAACAAAGAAAGAAGCTTCAAGAAGAATGGCATTTCAAACTACTGGGATAGATAAGTGATGAATGAAGAGCAAAAAAAAAAAAAAAATTAATTGAAGTTTCAAAGACGTATCCACGTATCGGTGTCCGAAATTTGGACTCTTTTTAGCCATGTCCTCCATTTTAAAAAATAAAAGATCCGACACTTAAATAAGTACCCGTACCCGATACCCGCACCCGAGTCCGAGCAACTTAAGACTAACTGACAAACAGGGCTTTTGAAGAAGTTATAGCCAACACAAGTGATATTTAAGCAGGATAGCTGCAGCACATAAGGCATTACTATCTTTTTAATTAATTGAGACAATGGTTGACTAACCGCCAGCACATGGTTCAGGCTTCAGAGAAGTAACCTGTGAGCACAATATAGAACCTAGCAATTTTTTCTGAATAGTAATATTTGCTCTCTAACTGCCAAACAATTTTCTTTCATTTCTCTCTTTTTTCTTCTCTCCAAAGAAAGAATAGAAACATCATTACTGAAGTCAACGGAGAATATTTCATTAGAGTAACACTTACACCATAATAACATAGTAGGTGATAGTCACAATAACAATAGAAACATGAGTAATATAACAAAAAATAGATGTTCCAAGAGATCAAGGTGCATTTGCAAAACTTAGAAAAAGGCAAAAAAGTCATGTGAGATGTGAAAGAAACTAAATAAGCAAACCAGAAGACCAGAAGTTAAGTATTTAACCTGATTAAAAGCTCCTCTATGATATGATGAGATCACATGACAATCATCTGAAGTTGAGCACGACACTACATATCTACGAAATTCATCAATAGTGCTCTTGTTTGCGCGAAAAGCTTCAACATTGGCTCCTGCACATTGGGCCAAACATACCACCTTCCCAAACGAGATGCCTTTATCTTTAACCTTTTCCAAAGGCTCGCAGCAGTCCAGCATAGATTCATCGAACCATCTCCAAGGCCCTGAATTGGACTTCTATAAGCTTATGATTCATCAATTTGGTGATGGAAACTTCTAAAAAATGAAGCTGTCACTAAAAGAGAAAAGGAAAACAAAGTTCAAGATGAAATTTCTATAAAATGTCCTCCATGATTACAGATGCCTTCCATATACAAAAGGTCTCCTCACTTCCACCTTCCATGCCATGCTTATTCAGGCAAGTGCCCCAAAATTTAAACCAAATCATAAATTTTTTTACTTTTGCACTTTCCTATTTACCAAAGTGATACAAGATAAAGTAGGTGGTCATAAGATTGTGTACATCTAGAAGTGGAGTTTGATAAGCTTATGTCACAAAATTTAATGAAAGAAAAATTTAAATCAAGGTAGTGGTTCATTAGAAGAAAATACAATATGGACAAAATTCCAAAATTCACTTCTATAACCATCACTATGATCAGATATAATATAAATAAGCTCATGACACCTAAATTTACTGTCAGAAAAATGTAACGACGCTGCAAAGTTCAAACTTCGAAATATTGAAAATGGTTCCCAACAATTAAGGAAGCCTTCAATATGCAAGAAGTACTCTCTCTCCTCCTTCCAGCTTCCCCAATCCTCCTACTCCTACTTCTTTCTCATAGTCTCATAGTAAGTGGTGCACACCAACTTTCCGACCAAGACCTAGAAAGTTCGATTTTTGCATTCTTCTACTTAATAAAGACAAGTGGTACAACTTAGATATGGGGGGAAGAGTAAACAACTTTGTTAAGATCACGTAAAATACGAATTGGACTTCAATGACTTTATCAATAAGTGACAGCGAGCAGACAAAATAAAATATTAGTAACTATATTATTATAAAATAAGACATTTTAATACAGTGGATTACCACCAGCAAGAATAGTCTACCAAAAATATTTGATCCATAATAACTATGATAATTAGGTGTCCGAACAAGCAACATACAGAAATGGCTGAGAAATGGACAAAGTTCTTATCATCAAGAGCTTCCAAAATGTCTGTCAACATGATCTAGCAAAAAGAAGCAGAGATACACTACACTAGGGCACTTGCTCCATTGCCAGTGTAGGTTCAGAAAGACGATGAAACATGAGGTTAATGTTCAAGGTAGGTGGTATCCAAAAAGTCTTGTAGTGAGGAAACCAAAAGATCTGGAAGTTGATTTTTTCTTCAGCAGTCATTTGACACTCGCATGTTGCATCAACTTTCTTATGATGTTGTTAGTGGAATGAGGTCATTTAGTTTGTAAGATTAGATATATTCTCTAGTTTGCCATGTCTTCATCTTCATCTCACTTAAAATATGCCCTCAGAGTCATGCAAGTCGTATACAAGCATAACATTTTGATATGCCCAAACTAACAAAATAGAGACAATTTAAAAACAGTGATGAAGTACATTAAAGAGAGATCTGAAAAGCATCAATGTTATATATAACCAAGACAGCTCTTTAAGCAATAATAATAGAAGAGAATGTTCAGCATGTGTGCGCTTTGATATTTGAAATATCTCACATGAAACAAAGAAGAAAACTGAATCACCAATTGAAACAGCATAGCACATACCTCACTACAATGTATAATAATACGGTTGTGCTACATGTGCATCACAAATTACAGATTTGTTTAACAACGGATGACGCGGAGAGATATGATTGAGTGAAAATTTCATCACCAACTAAAAAAATAAAACATTTCCATTTGTAAAAGAATATGTAAATGGTGATGTACAAATAGTATTATTCATAATAATATAAGTTACCTTTCCATTTTCGACCCGGATCAATAGCAAGGGCATTCAAGACCATTGACAGACTAGCCAAACCACAGTATGCAGGTTCAGATTGTGTCTGAAAATAAGATATCAACTTGAAAAAGACTTCCATAGTTCCATTGTGAATGGCCTCTGTGAATAGTTTCTGCAGTGGAAGATAACACAAATGGCTAAGTACTACAGAATAGACAAATAGTTGATGTCTTCTAGTGGTTCTAAGCCATCCACATTTCGGCTGCTTAGAAAGGAGATAACTGTGGTAAACTAAGCATAACATTCTTTTTTATTGCCTCTCCAAAACGCATATTGTTTCTTTGATAAACAAAAATATGAATCTAATGTTAGTTACGGGGATTAATAGTAAACAGAAGAATAAAGTTAATTACAATATATCATATCATAAGCTATCTAATTTTAGCATTACATGACTTGTTAGCCTCGCATCTGCCCTTTAATTCAAAAGTAAATTAAAGGATTAATCTTAAATATATTGTTACCTTTTAGTGGCTTGGAACTTCAACCTTAGATGGACAAAATAGTCAATGTACCAAAAACTCCAGAAATATCAAATTATACAAGCAATCTATTCGTGATATACATTGAGATCCACACAATTCAGTACTTAGGAAGAACTACCCTTCTATGCTTGAATGGCTTTGGAGATTTCCTATTATTAATTCAATTATTACACATGAAACTTCCTTCATCCTTGTATTCGTGTCCAACAACGAGACAATTTTTTAACTTACACCCATAGAATTTGACAACCCACATATATAACTAAGATTTGTACTTGTGTATGAGTGTTTTACATCAACTGACCAGTTGATAAAATAGCTTTGAGTACAAAAAAAAAAAAAATGAAAAACAAACGATGAACATAAAGGAGCTTATTTCATCCCAAGAGACAATAAAAACTGAGTTAATCACAAAATTAAAACAGCACATAAACATACCTTGCCTTCGGAAGACGCCAAATCGATTGCAGGGGGAGAAGGGAGGATACGCCTGTACAACCCTGCTGTTGCCATTTCTTGATCACACGCACAAAATTCTCTTCAAATCACACACACTTGACTCTTTGCAGACTAGGTTTAGCCCAAAAAACTTTTTTCCTCAAAATTTGTGAATGAAATACTCCGTTACAAACCCTACATTAAATATCTGATTCAAATTGAACGTCTACGGGGCAGTGCATCGACTGTGTGTCGTAATTAACCACGAGAATTAACGACAAATGTGGAATAAACAACCACTGTTTTACGCTCAACTTTGAAAAGAATAATAGGCAGCGCGTTGGTCGGTGAAAAGGCGTCTTGAATGTCAATCATGCTATAGTACCTTGGTTGACATGTGGGATCACACTGTTTAAAAGACATAAATATCATTAATCTATTTTTTAGTCAAATCAAGAATTTCTATTCCTAATATATGATAAATTTGCTTTATTTCTCCTCTCAAATGGAAAATTCAATTATATTCGTATTTATCTATATATCTTTTATCAAAATAATCGTTTAATGTTTTAATTTTATTTTCTAATTTATTATTTCTTTTATTAATTCTAATTATATTTTCTTTTATAGGCACAAGTATATCTCTATTATTTTTTAGAAAATAATCAAGCACAGCATAAAATGATTTAATTTTTTATCTTTTTCTTTCACAGTTAATTTCTAATTTTTTAATGCAATTAACTAAAACGTAATAAATAGCAGGAGTGCAAATATTAATACAAGTAACTGACATAAATAAGAAAAATTTTACAGTATTGAAACAGAAGGTAATTGCAGAATAATATCAACGAGATTTCCCTCGGGCTTGCTTTCATATGTTAGTATACTCAGATATAAGTGATCGATGTTGTTTGAGTTTAAGAAAGTGGGTTATGGTCCAACACGACTTTCGTACACCTATTGATTTTCTCTTTAGCTCTTTTGTATATCTCACAATGGATCACACTGAATCATAGTTTTCTTTTCAACTCCTAGTTAAAACATTACCTTGAATAGTAACAGAGTTCTCATGGCTTTCTCTAACAACGCCTACACACAGCAACAAGATACTTGCACTAACCCTCAAGGTTTTCACCGTTGGAGTATAAGTAAGATAAAAGCTTTTGAGAATATAATAAGAATAAAAAGACAATGTCTTCAAACAAATTTGATTTCATAAACACATCACACTAATATCTCTTACACGAGAGTATACATACATACTTTGGCTACATTCTTCGTACTTTCTCTAAAGAGATTAGAACTCTATAGAGATTACCTTATTACAAACTTCAAATGAAAGAGAGAAATTGAAATTGTTACAAGATTTTAAAACGAGATAGAGAAATAAGTTTTTACTTAAAGATGGGATGCCTTTTTTGATAATTAGTTTTCAATTTATAGACTCAAAAAGTTCTCCAGCTGTCCTTCATTATTGTTATGTTACTGTGTAAGATAATGAGAATCTTACTGTGGCTTAAAGTTCTTTATCTTAATATGGAAAATTATTGAAGTGAAACCCCACAGTTTTTCTTTATCAAAGCGATTCTGATAAAGTAGTGATAAAGGGGGTTCTCTACTTTTCCATATAAGACTCACACCACTCATCCGGAATTCCTCTGGATCTAGTGAAATTGGTGAGCCATCTTCTTCATTGCTACAGCACTCGCACTCGCACTTATGATTTGGATAACACCAAAACTGTTTACACAACTCATTTTTAGTCTTCTGTGTTCCACTAGCATCTCCTCCAAAAATATGATCACACTATATATCAAGATAGTGTCAATGTTCTTGCTTAGTGGGTGCCACAGCTTTGCTGTAAATCAAGTGGTCTTGTGACTCATACACCCATTTTTCTATTTTTCTTCAATAATTTTTTGAATATGCTCAAACTGCTCATTGTATCCTTTGGCTCTACGGAAGGCTGTCATGTTAATGACATCTTCTGGTATAGTTTCATGGATTTTACTCTTCTCAAGTTGAAGATGCTTAGAAGAAGTGGCAATCCTTATGACATGGCTAACTGGCAGCAACCTATCTTCTTCATTATCCCATTCGAGACTAGCAGAGAAAAATATGATGTATATGTTCTTTGTTGACCTATGGTCATACCATATGTTTTGATTATAACAAAAAACTCATGTTTATCTCTAACGTTATCTGTAAATTAGCTCAAACAAAGAAGTGATCAAGCTCATATGGGAAAAGCTTTACGTCTCAAAAACAAGCACTCGCATCAAATTCATCAAGATAGTGTATCTAGGCCACTTATAACTTGATTGTAAAGGTAAAGAATTTTTAATTCTTAGCAATGATACTTAGAGCTCAAGAAATGATTTTTCACACTCGACACAAGTTACGTGATAAAAACGTTTGCACAAAATTACGCTCAAAATGAAAGGTTTTTCCAAACATATCTCTTATGAACTTTCAAGACAAATTTATATTGAAAAATCGGGAAAAACATTATTTGCAAACCAAAATAAAAAGAAAAAGGGAACTTTGTCATCCGGACGTCCGGATGGTGAACCGGACGTCCGGTTCATCAGCAACGGTAACTTTTTTTGACCGTTCTGACAAAAGTAACTCTAACGGTAAGTTGGTCATCCGGTTCTGAACCGGATGGTCGTCCGGATGGACAGAGACCTTGACGTTTTGCAACTATTATAAATACCAACTCATCTACTACTTTAAGATCAATCCTTTTGAGCATAAAATTATATACTACTTGAGTCTACTTTTGATCTTACACAATTGCTCTTGAAAAATCTTTGATCAAAAACTAATTCTTGAAGATCATTCTCACATCAAAGATTTACACACAAAACACTTGAGCTTCGTTCATTGCTATCCATTAAAGTGTTTGCCTACTTCTCCTCTTACACTCAACCTTATACTCATCATTAGTTAAGAAGAGAAGTTTATCGCTTGTAATATTCATTTGTGAATTGTGGGTCGTGTTGAGGTCCGTGTTGAGGTCCCGGAAAGCTCAACATTGTAAAAGGATCGGTGCTCCTTGGTTGTAAGTCACCGGAAGCGTTGTAAAAGGTTGGATTGCACCACAAGTCAATCAACATAGTGAAAAAGGCATTGCTCGTGACGGAGAGCTCAGTAACGGGGGACGTAGATCATTGTGTTGGATCGAACCTCCATATCATATCGTTTGCATTCTCTAACTCTTTTACTTAACGCTATCATCTTGTGCAAACTTATTTCCCTTACCTACGTATCTATTTGCATTTATATTGGTTTATTACTATTTGTGTGAACATTAGTTTTTAAATCTTATATTACTATCGAAAAAGTTTAAAAATCAATTAACCCCCCTCTTAGTTAGCCAACCTTGGGCTTTCAATTGGTATCAGAGCTCGGTACTCACTCTTTTAAGATTTCACAATCTTGAGCTATGGCTAACACCGGTTTTCAAAATCTTGAGAGATACTCTACCAACCGACCCCCTTTCTTTAATGGCACAAACTATAATTATTAGAAGGCTAGAATGATGATCTATGTTCAATCTATTGACTATAATGTTTGGGACGTTATTGAATTTGGTCCATATGTGCCCATGAAAACTATTAAAATTGATAACAAACCCGATCAAAGTATTCCTAAATCTAGAGAAGACTATGATGAAGAAAATAGGAGAAAACTATCATTAAATGCTAAAGCCAAAAACTTGCTTTATTGTGCTCTAGATAAAAATGAATTCAATAGGATTAGTACTTGTGATTCGGCTCATGAGATTTGGCGGGCTCTTGAAGTAACTCACGTTGGAACAAACAAGGTCAAAGAAATACAAATAAATATGTTGGTTAAAGATTTTGAAAACTTCTTTATGAAGCGAGATGAGCCCATGGTTGATATGATTACCCGCTTTACCGACATTGTGAATGGTCTAAAAGGTTTTGATCGAAAATATACTAACGGTGAACTTGTGAGCAAAATGCTTAGGTCGCTTTCGGAGGAATGGTCCCCTATACAAATGATCATTGAAAACACGAAGGATGTCAACTCATATCCATTAGAAGAACTTTATGGGACATTGATGACCTATGAGCTCAACAATGCCGAAATCAAAGAAAAGACAAGGAAGAGTAAGGAAGAATCAAAAGAAGCTCCCAAAAGGCAAATTGCTCTAAAAACGGCAATGGATGAAGAGCCATCAACAAACAACATGAGTGATGATGAGCTTGATGATTTAGTTCTCCTTGTCAAGAAATGGAGAGGCTTCCGAAACAATAAAAAATTTCAAAGAAGAGATGACAAAGGAGAAGAGAAAAACAAGAGAATTGTTTGATATGAATGTGACAAACCCGGTCACAAAAGAACGGAATGCCCAAACAAAAGAAAGAGCTTCAAGAAGAATGCATTTCAAACTACTTGGGATGATAGTGATGATGAAGAGCCAAATGAAAGCGACGATCAAAACGAAGTTGCTAACATGTGCTTCATGGCCATCGAAGACAAGGTAAGTACAAAAGAATTTTCTTACGATGAATTACTTAATTCTTATGATGAATTACTCGAAGATTTTGAAAAACTTGCCTTAAGTCATTCTATTCTCAAAAAGAAAAATATTCTATTAAATGATGAGCTAAAGAAATCCTTAGATAAAACAAAGGAACATCTTGATTATGAGCTTTTGGCAAAAAAAAATATTTCTCTAAAAGAGAAGGTTGAAGATTTGACAAAAATAGTGCATAAATTCACCGAACGAAAGAAAAACTTTAACTTGATGCTTGGAAATAAAAAATGTGTCTTTGATAAAGGGGGAATAGGATTCAAACCCTCTTTAAAACAAAAATCTCTTAAAAATATGTTTATTAAAGCATCAAATACCACTTGCACTTTTTACAACAAAATTGGACACATTTCTTTTAATTGCTTAACCAAAAAGAAATTATATTTTGAGAACAAAAGTAAGTGGATCAAGGAAACCTCAAGTACTAACTTCCAAGGACCCAAGTTTGTGTGGGTACCAAAAGTCAAAAATTAAATTGTTTTTGTAGGTACCAAGTAAAATAAAAAGCAAATGGTTTTTGGATAGTGGATGTTCAAAACATATGACCGGAGATCGATCACTACTCTCAAATTTCAAAACAAAGGATGGAGGTCATGTAACGTTTGGAGACAATGCAAAGGGAAAGATAATTGGCATTGGCAATATTGGTAATCACTCGTCCTCCTCTATTGAAAATGTTTTATTAGTCGATAATCTCAAACATAATTTGCTAAGTATTAGTCAATTATGTGATAGAGGTTATAATATAAAATTCGATTCCTCTAAATGCCCAATTAAGGATGCTACATCGAAAGAGGTGATTTTCATAGGGAGCCGAAACAAGGATGTTTATATCATAAATATCGAGGATGACAATTACGAACATTGCTTACTTGGTTTTAAAGACGAAACTTGACTTTGGCATAAACGACTTGGTCATGTAAATATGGAACTTATTTCAAAAATTTCTAAAAATAATTTTGTAAAAGGATTGTCAAGTTTGAAATTTGAAAAGGACAAAATATGTGACGCATGTCAATTTGGAAAACAAGTCAAAAGCTCTTTTAAACATAAGGTATTTTCATCTACTACAAAACCATTGCAACTTCTCCACATGGACCTCTTTGGACCATCAAGAACGGCTAGTTTAGGTGGTAAATATTATGCCTTTGTTATCGTTGATGATTTTTCTAGATTCACATGGGTAATATTTTTAAGTGCAAAAGATGAAGCATTAAAAACTTTCAAACACTTTTGTAAGAAAGTAGAAAATGAAAAAGACCACACTATCACTACTATTAGAAGTGATCATGGTGGAGAATTTGACAATCTTGCATTTGATGATTTTTGTAATGATAATGGATATGAACATAATTTTTCGACTCCTAGAACTCCTCAACAAAATAGTGTAGTAGAAAAAAAGAATCGTACATTACAAGAAATGGCTCGTACCATGCTAAATGAAAATAATTTACCAAAATATTTTTGGGCCGAAGCCGTTAATATCGCATATTATATTATAAATAGAGTCTTGGTCAGTCGCAAGAAAACCAAAACTCCATATGAGATTTGGAAAAATAGAATTCCCAACGTTAATTATTTCAAAGTATTCGGTTGCAAATGTTTTATCTTAAACACAAAATACAACTTGGGAAAGTTTGATTCAAAATCCGATGTTGAAATTTTTCTTTGTTATTCATCAACTAGTAAAGCATATAGAGTTTTTAACAAAAGAACTCTAGTTGTTGAAGAATTAATGCATGTTACCTTTGATGAAACTAATCTACTTGATCAAGAGAAATGTATCGAAGATGATGTAGGTTTGGAAACTCCTCTCGAACAAATTGGTATCAAAGAAGTACCAAATGAGGAGCAATCTAAGGAATCCAACGATCAAGGAGGAGAAGAAATTCCAAACAAAGCTCAAGAAGAAACTACATTGCCAAAAGAATGGAAGTTCGTCTCATCTCACCCAAAAGAGTTAATCATCGGAGATCCATCAAAATGTATCACTACTAGAACCTCTCTTAGAAATCATCTCGGTAGTTGTGCATTCATTTCACAAATCGAACCTAAAAATTTCAAAGAAGCAGAATTTGATGAGTTTTGGACTCTAGCAATGCAAGACGAACTAAATCAATTTGAAAGAAATCATGTATGGGACTTGGTTGCTAGACCAACAAATCAAACCGTTATCGGCACTAAATGGGTTTTTCGAAATAAAAAGGATGAAAATGGAATCATCATACGTAACAAGGCTAGATTAGTGGCCCAAGGTTACAATCAAGAAGAAGGAATTGATTATGAGGAAACATTTGCACCAGTAGCTCGATTAGAATCCATTCGCATGGTTCTTGCTTTTGCATGTCACAAAGATTTCACTCTTTATCAAATGGATGTTAAAAGTGCATTTTTAAATGGATTTATTCAAGAATAAGTCTATGTTGAACAACCACCCGGCTTTGGAAATCATAAAGTTCCAAACCATGTATTTAAACTTAGAAAATCTCTCTACGGCCTCAAACAAGCTCCTAGAGCTTGGTATGAACGGTTGAGCAAATTCTTACTTTCAAATGGTTTCTCTATTGGAAAAGTCGATACTACTCTCTTTATCAAAACTAAAAAACAAGACATGGTTATTGTTCAAATTTATGTTGATGACATTATCTTTGGTGCAACAAATATTCAACTTTGTGAAGAATTATCTAAAAACATGAGTATGGAATTTGAAATGAGTATGATGGGTGAACTTAGATTCTTTCTCGGACTTCAAATCAAACAAACATGTAATGGCATATTCATAAATCAATGCAAGTACATCTTAGATATGCTAAAACAAGTAGACCCGATATTATGTTTAGTGTATGTTTATATGCTCGTTTTCAATCTAATCCTAAGGAATCCCACCTCAAAGCCGTTAAAAGAATCTTTAGATACCTTAGTGGGACTCAAAACTTAGGACTTTGGTATCCAAAACGTACTCACCTTGATCTACTTAGTTACTCGGATGCCGATTGGGCCGGTTGTCAAGTTGATCGGAAAAGCACTAGTGGTACGTGTCACTTCCTCGGTTTTGCTTTAGTATCATGGTTCAGTAAGAAACAAAACTCCGTGGCATTATCCACTGCTGAGGCCGAATACATTTCCGCCGCTAGTTGTTGTGCTCAAGTGCTTTGGATGAAACAAACTCTTAGTGACTATCATATATCCTATGATCATATCCCTATCATGCGCGACAACACAAGTGCTATCAATTTATCCAAAAATCCCATCTTACACTCTCGAACAAAACATATTGAGATTCGACATCATTTTTTAGGAGACCATGTTCAAAACGGTGATATTTCACTTGAATTTGTTGATAGCGAACACCAATTAGCTGATATTTTCACCAAACCTCTTGCATCCGATCGCTTTTCATTTATTAGAAGAGGTTTAGGTCTAATAAATGAAAATGAAATACATGTCTAAATCCATAGGACTCTTATAAACTTCATTTTCATCTTCAGCTGAATCGGACAGATAACCGGACGACCGGATCATAACCGGACTGTCCCAGTTTGCCTCAGTTTACTGAACCGGACGTCCGGTTCAGGCATCCGGATGTCCGGATGCGCAGATCTGAGGAGTCACATTTCGCGATTATAAACTTCTCTTCTTCATTTTTTTTTTCACTTTTCACCTTCTTTCCCAAATTCTCTCCCTACATCTCTTCTCCATAGAGCAATCTCACGTCTCAAACCTCCAATTTCTCTTAGATATTACAAAACCCATCACTTCTACATTCCAATTTATCACAAAACTTCATTTTTCATATCCAAATCTTCAAATTTTTCCCAAAACCGATTTTAACCCTAGAACAACAAATCAACTACAAGAAGTAAGGGAAAACGTCTCAAAAGCACGGTACGACGCTCTCCTCCACCCTCTTCCAACGAGGACATGGATTCCGAACCCGAAGTGCTGGTCAACCCTTTTGCAAAATCACCCTTTCTACTTGGTAAGAATGTTAATTTCGCCGATTTTACCTTTGATGCACCCTCTTTTCACATTGAAGAAACGTTTGAAAATATGGGTTGGATTTCCATCGCTACATTAGAGGAAAATGCATATCCTCGCCTTATGCGAATTTTTTTATCATGACATGGTAATTTCACCCTCAAATGAAATCTTATGTTTTATCAAAAATAAACGCATTGTTATCAATCATGCACTCATTCGTGATATCTTAGAGCTTGAAGAATGTAGAACTCAAATATTTTCCCATAAAACTCATCCAAAACTTGATGGTTTAGCTCCTACCGATGCTTGTCGTCGTGTCACCGGGAAATTTTTTGAAAACATCACAAAAGTTAGCGCACATCAATTATCTCTTCCTTGCAAAGTTTTACATAACATTATTGCAAATGTCATTGTTCCCCAAAAAGGCCATCGAGATGAAGTAAGTGCTTTTGATCTCTTCCTTCTCGATTTCCTTCTCGTCAGTCGAAAACTCGATTTTCCAACCATCGTAATAGGTCTTATGAAACTCATTCACTCCTCCCGAGCCATTAAAGCCTTACCATATGGCATGTTTCTTACCAAAATTTTCAAACATTTTAACATTGCATTAGATGATGAAGCATTCATATCACCAAAACCCACCGACACCATCAACATTCAAACACTTAAACGCATGAAAATAGTAAAAGAACACGGTCAATGGGTGGCACACACAAAAGGGTTTGACCCCACTTCGGGACCATCTAATCTTCCCTTTACCGGTGATGAAGATGAAGAAGATGATACTGATATACCACCAGATCCACAACATGCTCCAAGTACTCATTCCTCATCCGGGGCTTCACATTTACCGAAGATCACTACAATATGTTAAATGGTCGCATTGATTCTCTTGCCTCCACGGTTGATGGTCTCAGTGGAATGCTTCAATGAGTACTCACTCAACAGGAAACCATGCAAGCTCAGCAGAACGCTTTCTATGCTCACTTTTACGCCCAATTTCCTCATCCTCCTCCTCCAGAATCCAAGTTTTGGGTCCTTTTGAATTTAGCTCGCTTCTATCTCTTATAATTTTACGTTGAACTATATGCTCTACTTTCTTTATGTTAAGAATTTCGGTTTTAAATATGATTATATTTTTGCTTATGATTTTCTATGATCTATCTATCTTTTTGTTTATGCAAAAGGGGGAAAACATATAAGAAATGATTTGAATACATATTCAATATGGGAACTCTTGATCTATAAAATATAGGGGGAACATAACTACAAACTGTTGATATACCTTTTCCATCATATATCATTTATTGTTTGTCACAATCAAAAAGAGGGAAATTGTTGACCTATGGTCATACCATATGTTTTGATTATAACAAACAACTCATGTTTATCTCTAACGTTATCTGTAAATTGACATTTTGGCAAATTGAGTCTAAACGATTGAATGAGCAGTTATCAAGGAAGCTCAAACAAAGAAGTGATCAAGCTCATATGGGAAAAGCTTTACGTCTCAAAAACAAGCACTCGCATCAAATTCATCAAGATAGTGTATCTAGGCCACTTATAACTTGATTGTAAAGGTAAAGCATTTTTAATTCTTAGCAATGATACTTAGAGCTCAAGAAATGATTTTTCACACTCGACACAAGTTACGTGATAAAAACGTTTGCACAAAATTACGCTCAAAATGAAAGGTTTTTCCAAACATATCTCTTATGAACTTTCAAGACAAATTTATATTGAAAAATCGGGAAAAACATTGTTTGCAAACCAAAATAAAAAGAAAAAGGGAACTTTGTCATCCGGACGTCCGGATGGTGAACCGGACGTTCGGTTCATCAGCAACAGTAACTTTTTTTGACCGTTCTGACAAAAGTAACTCTAACGGTAAGTTGGTCATCCGGTTCTGAACCGGTTGGTCGTTTGGATGGACAGAGACCTTGACGTTTTGCAACTATTATAAATACCAACTCATCTACTACTTTAAGATCAATCCTTTTGAGCATAAAATTATATACTACTTGAGTCTACTTTTGATCTTACACAATTGCTCTTGAAAAATCTTTGATCAAAAACTAATTCTTGAAGATCATTCTCACATCAAAGATTTATACACAAAACACTTGAGCTTCGTTCATTGCTATCCATTAAAGTGTTTGCCTACTTCTCCTCTTACACTCAACCTTATACTCATCATTAGTTAAGAAGAGAAGTTTATCGCTTGTAATATTCATTTGTGAATTTGGGTCGTGTTGAGGTCCCGGAAAGCTCAACATTGTAAAAGGATCGGTGATCCTTGGTTGTAAGTCACCGGAAGCATTGTAAAAGGTTGGATTGCACCACAAGTCAATCAACATAGTGAAAAAGGCCTTGCTCGTGACAGAGAGCTCGGTAACGGGGGACGTAAATCATTGTGTTGGATCGAACCTCCATATCATATCGTTTGCATTCTCTAACTCTTTTACTTAACGTTATCATCTTGTGCAAACTTATTTCCCTTACCTACGTATCTATTTGCATTTATATTGGTTTATTACTATTTGTGTGAACATTAGTTTTTAAATCTTATATTACTATCGAAAAAGTTTAAAAACCAATTCACCCCCCTCTTGGTTAGCCAATCTTGGGCTTTCATTCTTATGTTTAAGAACTTAACAATATCTTTCAATAGCTCAGACCACTTCTTTTGGTAACATAGAAATTTCTTTTAAGGATTCAAATGGGTAAATACAAATTATATTTCTCATTTCATAGAGAGCACGCCCAATAAATTGGGGCTCCTAGATAAAGATTAACTTTGTTATATATTCCATATGTTAGAGTTTTCATACATCCTCCAATACTGGTAAACCAGCAGCATGCTAGATTGAACAATACATATGCAAGAATAAAATCATTTTTATTTTTGATATCCATAACACCAGGGATGTTACAGACCTTGATAATATTTGAGCAATCAAGCTCTTGTATTGAGATACTGTCCTTTGTAATTTTTCTCTTATGTGAGGGAAACAAAGTAGTATTCTCCTTGATTGATAATTTATGAAGCTTTAATATTTCTTGTTCAATACTAGTGCTAGGGTTTTTAGATTTATTAGCACTAGGGCCTTCAGATAATATAACATGATTGGCTTTCTCAGATATTGGTTTAGCAGCAGCCATTTCCATCAAAGTTATCTTGGATTCTATTGCAGCAATCTTTATGTTCATCTCGAGTTTCAATACATCTAGCTCCTTCTTGATTTGCTTCATTCCTAGTTAAAAAAATCTGGAATAAAATTTTCTTTTCCTTTAATATGGACAATATCAAATTTAAATGGTGCAAACCACATTTACATCCTAATAAGTGGCATTTCAGCTGCACTTGTTCCAATTTTATTTTTTAATAATGATTTTACCTGAGTATTATCTGTTCTAATAAGAAATTTCTTAGGTAGCAAATAAGGTTCAAATTTTGCTACGTCTTTCTTAACAGCTAAACATTCTTTACGATTGATATCATACCTGATTTCAGCATCTTTGAATGTACCTGAAGTATAAGCAACAAGCTCTTCTGGGCATTTATATAATGAATTACAAAGAAATTCTTTATAATTTTCTTTTCTTTTTAGGATTGTTCCCAATGTAATAGAGATGCGTCGATTTCTAAAATAAAAAAATCATCATCATTTGGAATATTTAGTTCTGGTAAATTTTCACATATTCTCTTAATTTTATTTATCATTTCAATATCTTCTTGTGTCCATTTTCATTCAACTCTTTTTTTGAGTTTCTTGGTAAAGTGGACTTTGTATTTTGCACAATTTTTAATAAATTTTTCTGAATAATTTAATAATCCGATAAAGTTTTGTAGCTCTTTCTTATCTCTAATTTCTTCTGAAAATTTTATAATCTTTTTCTCAATATAAGGTTGTTGAAATATTTTTTCTTCAATAAAAATATATCCTAAAAATTCAATTTCAGTCTTAGCTATTTTTGTTTTCCTTTCTGATAAGGCTAATCCAGAATTTCTTAAGATATTCAATATGCTCATTTAGATTGTTACTATGAATAAGATTATCATCTACATAAACAATGCAAAAGTTCTTTATTGGTCTAATAATCTTATCCATTCTCTGTTGAAATATTGCTGATGCATTCATTAATTCAAATGGCATAACATTCCATTCGAATTGTCCTAATGGATTAGGGATAGTAAAACTAGTTAAAGGTTTTGATTCTTCATCTAGTTTTATTTGCCAATATCCAGATTTACAATCAAATTTAGAATATATTTTACTTCCATGTAATTGTTTTATTAACAATTCTTTTATTGGTAGTTCATAACTATTTGGTACAGTTTTAGAGTTTAAATCTCTATAATCAATTACCACTCTAGTTTTTCCTCTTTTAATTTCATTATGGGTTCTAACTATGAATGATGGACTATTATATGGACTGATTGATTCTTTTATAACTCCTAATTGTAAGAGTTCTTTAATTTGTATTTTAAATTCCTTTTTATCTTCTTCGCTATAAGGAAATTATTTTCCTGAGATTTTAGCATCTGGGTCTTTTAATTCAATGGTTGTCATACGTTTATCTTTATCCCATTTACCTAAGGGGTGTTCATGATAACATTCTTTTAATTCTAATTGAATACTTTCTAATTCTTCTTCTAAATTGCTAATTCCTAATACTGGAATTTTTTATTTTTGATTAATTTATGTATAACATCCACCACGATTACCTGCAGAACTCTGATGTTTTGGTTTATGGTGAATTGGTTGATGTGCAATTCCAATGACTTTATAGATTTTCGGTGCTTTAATTTTGTGATTACAAGGTGTGGTAAATTCAAAACTATTTTTATATTGTGTAAAAGGGCTATATGTATAGATAAAAGTTTATCCTAAAAGGACATCACATCCGATTTTATCTGTTGCATATATTCGAAGTATAAAACATTCTCTATTTCCTATGATTATAGGAACATTTTCTACAAAATCTCTATATATTTCTACAATATCACTGGTTATTTGTCCATAAGTTGTTTTCATATAGTCTCTTTTATAATAATGTTCTGGGAACACATATTTTTTTGCATAAGCAAATATCTGATCCCGTATCAAGTATAATATGAAATTTTATCATACAGTAATCTGGTAAATTGAGAGTTATCTCAATATATGGATTAAGTAAGCTAGTTTTGATTGATCTAATTCCTTGTATCATATAGATTGGTTCTTTGTTTTATTAACTCTATAAATCATTTTTTTTTTCTTCTATAGTTATTTGTAAAGTATTCTCCTGGATATAGAATGGTGAGACTTTCTCAAGAAAGTTCATTCCCAATAATATTGGACTAGTATATTTTCCCTTTCTATAATCTTTATGAATTTTAAGATCTAGTTTAAATTGTTCTTCTTCTATATCTATGAAACTTAGTTCTAGATTAACAAATGTTTTAATTTCATATTTAATTCCATGATAATCTGTAGGAGTTATTCCTTGCTGTAATTTTTCTTCTAGTAAATGATCAAATAGGTCTGCTCTTATATGACTGGTACTAGCTCATGTATTAACAAGAGCTATGATTTCTTCATAGTTATTTTGATTATTGATATATTCTGTTAAGATATGGAAATTATTTTCCTCACATTTTCTGAGATCAATATCATGAATGCTATTTCTAGGCATTATTGGGTAGTTTCTAATTGTAGATGGTCTTGAGAGTTCTCTAGTGCTAATACTTCTTTCTATTCTTCTACTAGGCATTCTGGCTATAAGTTGTCCAGAGGTATTCAATGTAACTAATTATTGATTTCCTACATTATTATCTATTCTTCTAGATTGCTGATGAAAATCAAGGAATATATCTTGTGATAAAGAAATGTTATTATTACTTAACATTCTCAGTGGTGTAAATTGTGTTAGGTCTCCTAAAATCTTCATGTATTTGTATAAAGTCTCCCGAGACTTCATTGATTTCCTTTTGGTGTGTAGTAATAAAGGCATATAAAGCTTTACAATGTAAAGTTACAGCTTTACTTCTAGGTGGCATAATTAATCTATCAATTATATGATATAGATTTAATCTCATACTTAAATTTTCATCTGATAAAGACATGACAAATCCAGGTCTTATAGTAAATATAGCCCCCGTTTGACACTCATTAATTTATCATTCTCATTATTCATTTCAACCATACATTTTTCAAATAAAATAATATTACACACAAATAAAAAAAATTTCAAAACTTTTCCACCACACATTCTCACATTAATCATTATTCCAAAATTTATATTTTCTTCAAAATGGGTTTCAAACATGAGCATAATTTTCTTATATACTAGATTTCCAGAGACAACTCCTAATAGAGCGTCCAAAAGATCATGAAGTATTCTATTATCCATTAAGTACATTTGTATAGGAATATCCATTCCTTCTCTAAAATATCATTTGACCATTATTTGAATTTCTCTAATTACTATGTTCTTTAATCTATCCCTAGTAGATCTATTTAATTTTGCTAGTTCTCTATTAACCAATTCTTTAGTTATAGAGGTATAGTAGTGTTGCCCTTAACATTTTCGAAATTAATAGGTACTTCATCATATTTACTAATGTATATTGTTTTGTTAAATCAAGGTAGTATTGGTCTTACAAAAACATCTTTATCTTTTAAAGATATTTGTTTTTCTTTTATTGCTCCATATCTTTTTTCATCAAACACGACTGTTTGTGAAGTTTTTCTTCATTATCTAAGTTAGTCTTAATAGTATCTATAATTTTTTGATTCATATAAATTTGTTCAAATTCTGGTTCTTCAATTTCTTCTATATCGACCTTATAGATTGAGTCCGTTTCAGATAATTTGTCTAAGTCTTCGATTATCTCATGGTCTGAGTCGGATTCTATTTCTTCCATTATCCTAATGGCTTTAACATTTTTTCTTTTATTCTTATTAGGACAAATGGGAGATATATATCATATTTCATTACATGTAAAACATTTACATTTTTTTATAGAATTCTTCTTTAGATTTATTTTGAGATTTCTTATGTTGGTTATATTCTTTTTTCCAAAGTTTTTTCTTCTTAAAATATTTTTTGTGGCTCTTAAATCCTTTGTTTCTCTTCCAAGATTTAATATACTTCTTAAATTTTTTCTCATAATATGGTTTCCTAAGCGGTTGGTGACAACCAAATTGTGGTACTGCTGCTATTTCTCCGTAACAGCATAAACTTGCTTTCTTATCATGTTTTCTAAATAGGTGTTGGTACATAGATTTTTTATACCATTCAGATATTTTTTCTCTTAGCGAATGAAGTTCTCATTCCTAATGTATCAACTTTATGGTTAGGATCTTCCCATTCTATTTTATTCCAATAAATTTGGTAATCTTCAAATAATTTCTAACCTCATGGTCAATGTAGTTTAAGAAAATATCTGTTTAGTAATTTTTTATCTTCTTCTGATAGATTCCATTCCTTTATGGATTTAGATGCTTTGATATATATCTTTTCGAATTTCTTAGTATATTCGTTTAATTCACACATATCGCAGATTTTTAATAGTTCCATTTCTCTTTCTGCTTGAAAGGCTTCTTGAGTGATCATGTCAATTTTAGTTTCTGGTATAACTTCTCCTAAGACTGTCTAAAGACATTTTTCATTCGTTTTAAAATTTCTTTAAAGTTTTCAACTTCTAAGCTTTCATTACAATCAATAGTAATAGTATATTTTTCTCCATATTTAATTTAATTTTTTGTTTCTTCAGAAGTCCTTCTCCAGATATCTGACGTAATTCCTCTAAAGGTGTGGATTAAAAAGTTATAAGCTTGAGTTGTATTCCATTTATGAAAAACAACAGCTAAATCAGTAGCTTTTGCCCACGAGTCAATAATTTCACTTTTATTATTGCTATCATCAACATCTAGCCATATTCTCGTTGTAGGAATTGGTTAAGTAAATAATTTAACTGGATTATTATCTCTAAGATGTATATGCTTAGTTGACATAATCTTGGGTCATTTTCTAAAATTGTAACTTTCTCGCTCTTCAGTTATTCCATGTTCTTTTATCCATTTTAGATTCCAGTCTTCATATTCAACTTGTGTCTAATCTGTAGTAATATTAGTTCTACTTGTCTCTCCAACTCACGGTTGAGTTTCAACTTGTTGATTTAAAGGTGAAGTATTAATTTCAGTAGTTTCCTCTTTGAGTGGAGGATCATTCATATAAATATTCTCAGTTTGAATAGCTAATTGTTCTAAGCTTTGTTTGTAGACTTCTAATTCTTCCCCAGTGGCTTCAAAGAATTTCGTTTCTAATTCTTCTATAACATAAGCTGGTAAATGTGGTTCAATTGATATACAAGAATTTCTTTTTAGTTTTGATTCTTTTAATTTTGATTCAATTTGTTTATATAAGATTTTTTGTCCTATTTTAATATTGTCATTAACAATTTCTAAATTGGATTCAATATTTATTATATGAGTTAAAACATCTTGAGTTATAATATCTATTTTTTTCTAAAAGTTGATCATAATTATCATATTGTTTTAAAAATTGATTTATTATAACGTCTTCTTCTTCATGTTCGAAAAATTCATCTACTAAAATTTGTAATCCTTTATTTTTTATTTCTTCTAATTGTTAAGAACTATTTACTTGTTGTATTTCTTCACTTAGAGTTTTATATTTAGTACTTAAATTTGTCGTTAATTCTTGCAATTTAATTCGATTAGTATTAGTTAATATATTAATATTTTATAATTCTTATAAAATCATTTTATCTTTTCTATTCATTTTAAAGTATATTATTTTAGTTTTAAAATTTTTCTTCAATTTCGTTACTAGGCTCTGAACTAATTATAGGGGTAAAATGCGGAAAACAATTAAAATATAGAAGATAAAGGTATAATAGACAATTTTAACACAAAATGATAAAATTAGGTTAGGGCTTCTGTCAACTCCTGTGGTCGTTTAGCTTTATAATTTGAATGTTATTCGTTTTGTCTTTTAAGTTATGTTAATTGTCTGAATAGTCACTACATTTAGGGCCAGACATGGTCCAGTTCGATTCGGTTCTCTTCAGAATCGAATCAATCTAAAATTTTCGGGTATTTAATAAATGGAACCGTCGAGCCCAAATATAATTATGGAACCGTTTGGGTTCCGTTCGATAATTAAATTTTTTAACATTTACAACAACACTACATAAATATAACTAATAACATGTTCATTCGTAACTATTACAAATTAACGTAGTCCAATTTAAAAACATATAAATAACAAGCTATCCAATAAAATTAATTTAATATATACAAATACCAAAAACTAGATCTATATCAATAATTCATTAGTTTCAAGCAGCTTACATAAAAAAATGAAATATAAATTAAGTGTTGGTAATACTTACCAACTATTTGATTTAATCATCAACTGCTTGACTTGTCATAGTAAGAAACTCTACCAGCATAACTGAAAAAGCACGATTAAAAAACAAAAAATTAAATTTACCTAATTAATTTGCTAATTTGTTTAGAAAAAATTTAAAAAATTTAATTAATTCAATAAAAAAATAAAAAAAAAATTAGATTCGGTTCTCGATTCAGATACTCATTCCGGTATTTAATTTATAAAAAATCGTCCGGTTCGGTTCAGAAACTTTTGTTCAGCCCTAACTGCATTTATACATATATCTTCGATTGATTATCGAAATTTAAAATGTCAAATTTTAACCACCAAACTTATTAAAACATTGGATATTGCTCATTGCCTTAATATCTGTTCCAAATGTATAACAGAATTAATGATGTGACTAATGAAATGTACACGTGACGCCCCTTCATACCGTTAACAAATTGTCACAATTACTCGCTAAATTTTGAAAGACATTTTCGATAGCTCACTAAACTTTAAAAAATGTTTTCAATTGCTCACTGAACTTTGAGGTGGTCGAATTTTGGCCACTACACTTATAAAATGACGTCGTTTGTTGATCTTACGAGAAATGATTATTCAATTACACAATAATTAAATTTAATTTTAATACATTTTTGTAGAATTTTAAGTTATTTTCATCATTTAAAATTAAGGCTATGTTTGTTTCCCAATGTTTCTCCTCGAGAATGAAAATTTAAGCCGTTGGTTTTCAAACTATGGGGCCCACACAGAGAGAAACTTGTCAACAATTGTGGCTCTGCCGACAGACTTCTCCTTCCAACGGTCAAAAAAATTCTAAAATTTGAGAAAAAAATGTATAACAAACAGGGGCTGAGATTTGTTGCGTGTTTCATTGTTAAAATTAAATTAATATTTGGATTTTGCAATGAAACATACAATAAATTTAATTAAATGGATCATATGTTTCATTACGAAAATCCAAATTTTAATTAAATTTATTGTGTGTTTCGTTATAAATTCCATTTAATTAAATTTATTAAAATCCAAAGTTTAATTAAATTTATTGCATTTTGTTAAAATTAAATTAATAATTGGATTTTGCAACGAAAAAATTAATAAATTTAATTAAATGAATTTACAATGAACACACAATAAATTTGAATTTTTCAAATGACGAAAATAACTTAAAATCTTACAAATATATGTTAAATTAGATTTAACTATTGTATAATTGAGTAATCATTTCTCGTGGGATCGACAATTCGGACTCGTTTGTCCACTTTATTACTTTTACGTAATTCATGCGACTACAATAATTTTTTTAACAAACAGTAGATCGACGTCATTTTATAAGTTTAGTGTCCAAAATTCGACCACCTCAAATTTTACTGAGCAATCGAAAATATTTTCCAAAGTTTAGTGAACAATCGAAGACGTGATAATTTTTTAATAGCGCAAAAGTATTCCATTAGCCACATCACTAATTCCGTTAAAGATTTGGAACGAATGTTAGGTATTAAGTAAAGTATGATGTTTTAATGAGTTCAGTGGTTAAAACTCGACATGTCAAATTCCAGCGAGCAATCGAAGACAGACATAAGTTCAGTGACCATTGGGACAACTAACTCTTAAGTTTGATGTGATTAATATGGTTTAAAAGTTTTTTTAACTTAAAAGATAATTTCAGTTTTAAAATTTTGATGGAACTATACATATTTTATTACTTTTGAGGAAAGTAATATGTGACCCCACCTGTATTCTTGATACAAGAATTCCTGTGGAAAAGTTGCCATTGCAGCGTCCTCCTTTGCTTGTCTAGAGCAATTCTTTTCCTTTTTCTATTAATGCTTGTAGAGCTCAAAATTCTACATCTTGATGATTTATACACTTATTTGGACTTAAAAATATAGTTTAATAGTTTTTTTATTTTTTTTTTATGAACAATGATAGTCTGATTTATTCTATATTTCGTTTATTGAGTGAAACTCAATAAAGGGAAGTGAAATTGAAAGAAAGAAATGAAAATGGGCAAGATCCAAACTTCGAGGATTAAAGTGTAAATATTCAAAAGTTATGTCGAAGCTCACGATGAAGATTCGGGACTGCTATGGGTCAATTGGATGCAATTAGAAGTCAGAATAAGTAAAATATGACCAAAATATTCTCATAAATCAATTTTCAACCGCACAAAAATGTTCCATATTTCCAGTCACATATTGAGACACATTTTTAACCTAATAAACATTCAAATTAGAAAATAGTTATCTGTAATAAAGTTGTAGCACTTTGAGGTATATTTACAACTCAATTTGAATCACTTCAATCCGATATCAAGAGAGAAAGTTACGATAAAATCACTAAAAGAAGTGGAGTGTAGATTTTCACCTGAAGCGCCACCACATTGTCTTCGCGACGCCATGGGAAGCCGCCTGAGTGCATCTAGGGCTCTTATTTGCCCGTTCTGAAGCACATAAAACTACATTCGACACAAACGTTGAGAGTAGTATAAATACAAGTTTTTGACACTTTTGAGAGAGTTCCACACAATTTGAGAAGAGAGAAAATCACATAATCATCAAGATAAAATAATAAAAGTTAGGGTTTGATGACTTTTGAGGTTGAAGAATATTCTTGTTGCAAGATCCATTTCTTTCCATGATCAAAATTTCAAAATCTACTTATGAACTTTGTACTTTTTGTTTTTCTTTCATTATTATGAGTAGCTAAATTCATAGATAGAACAAACAATGTAATCTATGTGTGACTTTTTATTTCTTTTATTCAAGATTATAGTTCTTTAAATGCATATGTGTTGATTTTATTCTTGAATTTAATACTTTAAATTCTTTAGCCAATTATTCAATGATTTTGTGAATCTATTACGAATCGAGAGTTGAGTTTTAGATTTAAACCACCTAGTAAAAATTGGTAATTTAGTATAACATTACATATACTAATTATTGCGGTCATTAGATGATTTTTAGAACTAATACTTCATTTTAATTAAGATTGATTCACATAAAGATATGTAATTGGATTAGTTAAATAGATTCAATGAGAACTCGAGATGGGTAAATTAAATATATTAGAATAATTCGATCGTAAACTACAATAGTAATGAATCTTGATTGGCGAATTAAATGGATCCATAGGCAAAATTGTAAATCTTGGTATCCACATTCATACTTTTAAAATCCAAATTCGATAAATTGGGTACGTTAAATAATTTAGTTTAGTTAGAATAATTAGACATTAGTCACAAACATTATTACTTGTTTTCAATCAAATTAGTTAGGAATAATTTAACCAATTGTTAATATAAAAATCGACAACAAGTATTTTACACCGTTGTCGGAGACTATTTATATTTAATATTGATTTTAATTATTTCTTGTTTTTAATTTAATTTAATTTATTTTTTTCAATTGATCTACTTGTTTTTCTTTGCTCCATTAACAGAAAATGAAAAGAAGCAAGAGGACAAAAAATCACAATGATTGATCCTGACTTAAATGAAGGTGACATACTCTTTGGAGAATTCCTCTCCAGATAAGAACTTGAAAAGTGGGGATACAATCAACCTATCGTATTTGATAAGGATGGTTGGCCAAAGGAATTAAATATCAAATCTATTGTTTATAGGGAGATTAGAACAACGTGTGAATATCGTGGTGCATTGCATTATACTAAAAATTGCTTGTTATTGGCAACTTCAGAGGAAATAAGGAAAGTTATCTTTGGAGTTCCATATGAAGAATAAGATGATGATGGTAAAATAGTTATGGGAGACATCACGATCCAAAAATATAAAAAGATTGAAGATCAAGTAATTTTAGATGAGCCCAATAACATGCCAATAGAGGATCTCTTCGTTATTCAACCCGAAAAACAAACTAAAGAAGAACATGTAGAAACGAATAAATTAATCACGAATGAGCAAAAAGAATTAGTGGCATCCAAAGAAAATGGGATTAGCATACAAACCTCCAATTTCATTGATTTTGTGATAAAGTCAATGAGGAAATTGAAATATTCTTAGTTGAATTCGAATTGAAAATTTAAGTAAGTTATATTGTATTCAAAAGGACAAATTACGATTTTGGAAGACATGTGAAATATGGAACAAAGTCAAATTGAGCAAGTTAAGCAGGACATCCAAAGTCATATACAAAGTACCTTAAAACATTCGTGCAAAAGTCTAGCTAAAGATTTTAAATTACACGCTTATTGAAAGGCAACCCAATTTCTTACCCTTTTATTTTTTTATGCTTTCTTTATTTGCATAACATATAGTCTATTATGGTGCATTAGTTTTAGTCATGTTTCTATTTCAATAAGAGTGCCATCATATCTATATTAAGTCTATTAAGATAAAATCATATGTTCGAGTGAAGAAAATACAAATGGCACATTTTTTAAGGTTGTGGGGACGTAAAAAAAAAATTGGTTATCATATACACTACATTATAACTTTTAAACATTTTTTTTACTCTTATATTTGTCTTCTTCTTCAAAGATACAGAGATATCGAACGGGTGGAAACTTAACAAGTTGAAAATGGAATGAAATGATCCAAACAACCTACTTCCAATATCAAACAGAAAAATTCAGAGATTATCTTCTTCTTTTCTTCCTCGCTCCTTTATGTGCTAAATTATACATTAAGATATTGAAGACAATATTTACTTTAAGTTTGAAGGTGGAAAAAACATTGAGTTTTAATTTTATTATTTTTTATTTGATTATGTGTTTCTACTTATATATATATATATATATATATATATATAAAATTTTATGTAGCTTAGGTAGCATTGTCGGCAAATATATTTGAAATTATATATTAATTTATGAACTGTGGATATGTTAGATACCTAGATTAATTGATTCTTATCCATATAAAACTTGATACTATCTGCGCACATGAATTAAGTTTAGCATTATAAAGTAATGGGTTGATTCATATGCTTGATAGGTTGAAATAGTAGAACTTGGATACAAAACCAAAAAATAAAAAAAAATAAAAAATTACTACAATATGTGTTATTCGACCAAATTCAGATTAGTTTGGGAGTGATTTTACTGCTATAGGGAGATATGGATATGAATGAGGATTTTATGTGTAAAGTTTTGTGTAATTCTCTAAGGCCATATCATGAAAATTAGGTGAAAATCCTAAGCTATGGGTCGAACTTTTAGAATGAGTGTTTAATGAGAAGTATTGCACTAATCATGGCAAAAAAAGGTAAAAATAAAAGAGGGAAAAAGCTATCTCAATGTGAAACGTCTCTTCGTAGCCTTTATGACTCGATTAATTAAGCCTACAAAGGTATCTAAAAACATGGTGGCCTATGATCATCTTACCTGAGAGTTATTGGTCTAAAACTCGTTACAAGAATTATTTAGAAAACTTAATAGAGAGAAGTCTGCACATAAGATAAGAAAAATAATAATTACGTATTTACATACTACACGCCTTGATTAACTCTCAAACATTTATTTGAGAAAATTAGATCTTTGACAATGGATTATTAGCATAATTGAGTCTTGGAGGTTGAAGTAATCAAAATTTGGATAATCCATATTTGTTGAAATATCAACTAGCAATTAATGAGATCCATCTAAACTAAAGAGGGTGATGAGTTAGTATAAAGATTTAGCCTTATATCACACACAGGGAAAAAGTAAAAAAAAAAAAAGTTTGGAGGTGTGTGAATAAGATAGACAAAAATAAAAACTTGACGAATGAGAGTCAGGAATCGATACAACTCATGAATTTATAGTGTTTTACTTAATTCTTCGTGCGCGTGCACACACACACATCAGTTTTGCATTAGAAAATTAGATATTAATTTTGATAATGCAAACTTAAAGCTATTTATATATTCAATACAATGATTTCAATTCTGAGACAAAATGACAGGTTATATAACTAAAACCTTTTAGATGTTTGCGTGTTTATTAAATTAGATTATAGTTTTGTTTGATGACAAACAAATGTTTAAATTTGAGGGTGTTTGATAAGTGTATTTGATACACTTATTTGGACTTAAAAGTATAGACATTTAAAAGAGCTACTATATATCCCTAACATGTTTATAGTACCGTGAACTCTAATATGTACAACTGGTCACACGATCTATTTGCCACATGGATTTTTGTGAGATAGACATTGATCTAACGTATGATATTCGTTGTCACTTGTGGTTCTGGTTAAGTGCATGAAATACGAGTGGGAGGTGTTGGAAAATACGGGTCATGAATCGTCCATGTAAGGTGACACAAACCACAAGTTATTAAAGTGGATTGAATTCCCTAACTTTCCTCAACTCTCACGAACTTCCAAGACTTTCTATAAGTCTTGTAACTTTGTCTAGCAATTGTTTGAAAGAGAAAAGATGACAAGAATAAAGTGAAATTTGTATGAAAAATTACTCACAAATAGAAAAGTGCCTAAAACAACATATATATGACATAAAAACTCACAAAATTAGGCATTTAGGTTGTGAATAATAATCTATTTCCATCATGATCTGGATTTGTACTATTGGTGAGCAAGAAAATGCACATTTTGGAGGTTTGAAATACAATGTAATTCAACCACACAAAAAATTTGGAATTCATTATTTTAAGTAAGGATTCTTGATCTATAATTCATGTTAAAGAAAGGTATGAATTCTTACAGTAGTATTATCTTTAGGAAGCTCAATTGGTTGATTTGCTTGCAAAACCTCTTTCAGAAGTTCATTTTGATGATTTGAAGCATCGGGTTGGACTCAAGGAGGAGATTGAAGAAGTTGAAGCTTTTCTCTAAAACTCCAAACATTTCCACTTCAACCACTAGAAGAGTCTATTGAGACCATGCTAATTTCAGACAATTTGTTGTGAAAATCAGTCTTGTCTGACATAGTTATAGGCTCTACTTAGAAGTAGATTATTATGCTTCTTCGTCACATGAAATTGAATGGTTGATGTGCAACCAATAAATCTGTATTTTTACTTTTGTATAATAAGTTGTAAACTTCCATAGAAGAATATAGAGCAAGAGGTTGAGGGGGAGAAGATGACTTTGCAAATGGTTGCCAATTGATCTTGCAGATGGTTATTTTTCAAAGAAAAAACAGAGGAGAAAATGAGTCCAGAAAGGGAAGAAAGAGGAAAATTATAAGACAAATGTACCTTTCAATTAATAGAGAAGTTGGATGAAAATGAACAAAAATGACGTTTTCTAATCTAAACAATCCAAAAGAGCCGGTTTGAAAAGGAACATGTGTCAACAATTTGAGTCGTCGACCAACACGACGTCGTTTGAATTCTTGAGAAACCCGTGTTTTACTTATGTAGAAACCTTAACTTCCCTTCCCACTCGTGCTCCCGAAACTACCGCTACGAAATCGCCAACGACACTATTACTCTCTGCAAAACCTAAACTTCCCACTCGTGTTCTCGAAACTATCGCCACGAAATCGCCAGCAACACTATTACGAGGATGGCTCCGGTGCGCACGGAGGCCGAACTGTGTCCCCGTGCGCGATGGAGACACAGTCTTCATTGTGCACAGAGACACGGACGATGCCTCTGTCATGCACGAAGACCGTCATGAACACCCTTTGCTCATTTTATTTTCTAATTTCTTTCAGATTGAAGCCAGAGCCTCCAACACCTACCCACAGCAAGCTGGAACTATCTGCCTCCATCTCATCCAGAAAATTGAGCACAACCAACATCATGTCCTCTACACCTTACGAAGTTTTTCCAGTTTTTAAAGAGTTCTTTGGATTTGCGATGGGTAGGTTTCGAGGTAGAAGATTTGGTGCTTCAGACATGTTTTGAGGCAGTCTATGGATGAAGTTTCAAATCTTGGGCTTTGATTTCTATTATTTTGCTTTCTTCTTGTTCATATTTTGAAAATATGTGAATTTCATACGATTTTAACTAATTATTGATAGTTTATGAGCAGGATGAGGGTTCTTGAGGAATTGAACAATGGTAATATATTGTATTTCTTCATTCTTGGATTTTTTTTTTCTTTAAATATGGGGTTTTAGGATATTTTAAAATCATTCTAGCATTTGAGTTTATGTTGGTATAGCCGTTTTACTTGTGTTTGGATATATTGTTTGAAATGACTTTTTTTTTAACTTTCAGGATTTTTAGACTCTTTTCAAGTTTTGGAAAGGAAAATCTAGGTCACTAGCTCGGAAATCACTTGACCACATCCCCAAACAGTTCTGAGAAGAGAATCTTAAAGATGGATGTAAGTTTGTACGCTTTGTTTGGTTTGGGGTTTATTACTTTTCAGTTTATGGATTTTGGCATCTTGTATTTTTTTTTCAGTTTCGAGTGTTAGATAAATTTTTGGGTTTTGATTTTTTGAGGTTTGGGCGTTCTTGTTTATATATATTGGTAGGTTGGTGTTTATGTATAATATACTAATTGTGTAACGAATCATGAAGATATGTTGTTTCTCAAAAAACAATGTAAATCTTATAGAAGTAGGAAAATAATTTTATGTCATGGAATTTTTGAAGGCGTATGGCTTTGGAAATTTATGAAAGAACCCTTGACTAATATATCTTAAGAGTACAGTGCATTATGGATTATGATTTTGTGCCTTACTTGACATTTGCTTTTCTACATTTTGGATGTGTTTGGCATGCATCCTTGGGAAGGATTGGAAAGTATTATGGAAGAAAAAAGTTAAATTCTTGTTCGTTGTAGTGTATAGTTGTTCCTCCAATATTGTGTGTCATACATGTCATTCTTGTTTTATGATGGTGAAAAGCACTTTGTGTGCATATTGAACTATTTTCAAATTCAATCGTGGAAGAAGGATTTCACTGTCCAGCCAATAAAAAGATTGATGTCAATGAGGCACTAAGCCATCAATATTAGTGTTTTTCTTTTCTTGTTATAGAATTTCTAATGACGAAGTTGTAGCTCATTCTTTTATTTGTGGAACTCCTTTTCAGTTCTTTCGAAGTCGAGTATATGACAGTTGAGGAAGGGCAGAATGCTCCCTTGGTAGCTGTAGGAGCCTAGGTGGATTACTGGGAGGGGATAGAGTCATAGCGTTAAGGTCATTTGGAAATAATGTATGGCTGTTTTTTAAAAATGGTGTACTACATGAGCATAAAAAGCTTAAAGTAGAAGAACGAAGTCTTTTTGTTTTCTATAGATTTTGAAGGGAAAATATAAATGATATTTATGTGGCCCTTCGTACCTGCTTTAAACATATTAGGTGGTTTCACATCCTAAGTTCAAGTCTCTTTTGCCACATGTTTAATGAAACTGTGCGTGTGTTAAGGCTTAAATAGGAAAAATGAATCACAACTCCACGTGGTGGGTGTGTTGAGGCAAAATATAAATGATATACATATGCATCCTCTAATAGATTAAGTTTTAGATCAAGTAGTGGAATAACAGACAACAGACCTCAAGTGAGAAGAACAAAGGTACTTGCCTGCTTTTAATATAGACGCATGATTAAGGCAAAGCAATGTAATTTAACTCGATTCTGTATTTTTTATTCTGAAAATTAAAGAAAGGCCATCAGGAGTTAGCTTATTGTTTGTTTTTTCTGACAATTATTATGTTCAAAAAGACTATAAAAATCTTTGCGATTCTGGATTTATTAATTTCTGGAAAAAGGAATATATTTAAGTTTTATGATCTCTTTTCTTATGTTTTTTAAATTGTCCGATGGTTGTACTTTTTGACAGGGGCAGACCCAGACCATTTGTCTTGTGGGGTCAAAAATGAGAATTCAAAAATATTTAGAACTACATATTATTAACGAAAATAAGTCAATACGCTATTACAACTGTAGCCTACGAGTTTTCATACTCTAAAAGCATCGTATAATTACATCGTTATCAATATTGTTAAGTACATCATTTTCGATATATGCAACCAAACTATCACTTAACCATTGATCTCCCATCCGACTACGCAGTCGATTCTTGACAATCTTCATTGCAGAAAATACTCTCTCTATAGTAGCAGTAGCAACTGGAAGAATTAACGACAATATTACAAGCCGGTAAACTAATGGATACACTTCATTTTTTTTGTTTCAACCAATTTTTCTGCAAGATGATTAAGACCTCGTAAGCCTTGAAAATCTTTGGTTGTGCGCATATCAATAATATATGTCTGAATTTGCTCTTCAAGAGCCAAGATCTCTACTGGCGTAAAATCCTTGGGATAATACTCACACAACTGAATTAACTTATCTTTGTAGAAGCCAAAAATGAATTATCCGGACACAAGCATGCAACACAAAGGAGTAAATCACTATTTACCTCAGATAAACGATCATTCAACTCTTGAATTTGCATATCGATGACAGCATAGAAGAAATCTACACGAAAGTGATGTAGATTTGTCATTCCTTGAGTGTTACGCCGTGAACGGCCTAGAGGTATAAAAATATCATCCATGTTGGGAACATCAATGTTGTACCTTTCGCAAAAACAAGAAACTATTCTTAAAAATGATTCACATTCATTGTCCCTCATTGCTTGGAGTCGTTCTTTGCATATTTTCACTAATTTCATAGCGTTGAAAATATCTTGATCTCTCCTTTGTAATGATTTTGATAATTCATCTGAAATACCCAATACCTTTTTCATGAGATGCAGACTGAATACAAACTCAAATGTCAACATAGATCCCCCAGCAAAATACGTGCTTCCCCTCGCTTTCCACAACTATTATCATCAGTAGCAATCATCTCAACGATATCAACTGTAGCAGAAAACATAAGAATCAAGTTAAGTAAACAGCTATAATGAGAGCCCCAATGAGTATCACGGGGTCGTTGAATGGTAGTTTCTTGATTAAGGCCCTTTCCACTTGAGATTTCACCAATATTCAATGATTCAACAACTTCATGCCTATTTTTCTCTTGAAGAAGATCACGTCGCTTAGCCGATCCACCAACGACATTTACCACTTTATTCACTAAAGTAAAGAAAGTTTCAATAAATGCATGCTTGTTTACCACAACTACAAGAGCTAGTTGCAACTGATGAGCAAAACATTGAATATAGAAAGCACTTGAATTCTCTTTGAAAATAAGTGCTTTGAGACCATTGTACTCACCTCGCATATTGCTTGCCCCATCATATCCCTGACCTCTTAAACTAGATATATTTAAGTTAAATCTACAGAATAAGTATCGATAGAATTCTTCAGTGAGAGAGCTGTGGTACTAGAGATATGTTCAACACTGATAAAACGTTCCATGACTTATCCTTTCTGATTCACATAACGTAGAACAATTGACATTTGCTCCTTAACTGATACATTTCGAGATTCATTAACAAGAATAGAAAATAGCCCATCACCAATATCCTTTATAATAACATCAAGTGTTTCAAATGCAATAGCACTCACAATATCCTTTCGAATTTTAGGTGATGTTAACTGAAGATTTTCCGGAGCATTATTCAAAGAAACACCCTTAATCTTTGTATTATGATCACATAACCACTGCAATAGTTCAAGAAAATTTCCTTGATTTCTTGAATCTTCAGATTCGTCATGCCCATGAAATGCAAACCCTTGTTGTAGAAGCAATCGAATGCAATAAATTGATGCATTCAGACGAATTCGATACCCATCTTTCATTTTTTTCGACTTCTTAAAGAGAACACAATCAATATTTTGAGTCTGATTTACGAAAGCCTCATACTTAATCCGCGCTTGGTTGTGTGAACTACCTAATTTCCCAACATGAGCTTGAAGCCTTCCTTTCTTTTTCCAGTTTGAGAACCTTCCATAAACAAAAGAATCACCCCACCATGTTCTTCACGATTTGGATTGAAAAGGTAACAATAAAACCAAAATAGGGCATTTTTTGCTATACTGTATTCCAACCAATCAGGAAAGTCATTAAACCAAGAAGTTTTAAATCGTATTAATGATAAATCTCCAAATTGTTTCTGTGGACACAAGTGATTTCGAGGCTGACATGGACCCCTTTGTACATATGCTCTTCTAATTTCATCCTAATCATTAACATTAAACTCATAATTGGAGTTCTTAATCCAGGATCCGAAGGCAGTTGTGCAAAATTAATTTTATCCTCAAGATCTCTCTCTCTCCCAGTATCTGATTCTTCCCGACCATAATTTTCTTTTTGAACACTCGATTCAACGATAATTTCATTGTCCCCCATACTCGACATACGGATTTTCGTTTAAAATATTTCTCCATGCCTGTTAAAAAATAAATTCAGTTTAATGAATAATGAGTTAGTGGAATCAGGATCTTCTTCTAGTTTAGAAGAAGTGGTGAAAATGTCTGATTGTGCAAAGTTGAATACCCTCAATGGTGGGTTGGATGTTCTGAATATTGGGATAACCAGGAATCATGCAAACTAGTTAATCTATAATCTCAATTCAAAAACACATATTGCAAAATTCAATTCAATCTACTGTTCTACTTCTACACAATTTAATCCAGAGCTGCAATTGCAAAGCACTGGAGATTAACCAGTTAAGCAATAATCTCAATAACATAGAATGCAAAATTCAATTCAATCTACTATTATACACAATTGAACATGAATATGTGCAACTTATAACAAATTAACAATCAAATCACAAATATGTATTCATTTAAAAATACCAAAATCCAAAATCATATAAATATTGATGAAGGAATCAAAACCCCAAACAGTTAATCACGCAGTGTAGTCGCAAATCCGAAGAATTAACTAATAATAAAAAAGACCCAAGCTATTAGAATACTTACAGTAGCTTAAGGTTACTGTTGCCGATTATTGAAGGATGAAGAAAATTCGAAGAAGAAGCAGGTCACGGAGCCGGAGGCGAAGCAGGTCAGCAAGTGGATAACTCAACTGGTCTAGGACTCTAAGGCTCGAAGACTCGAAATAAAACTGATCTGGAGGCTGGAGCTGTAGCCAGCGGATGGCGAGTCAGATGTGGAGGTCGCGAGAGGAAGGAACTGGAACTAGAGCCTGGCTGGAATCACGTGATGTGAGGAGTGGATTGGACCGTGATGTTTTGATTTCATGGATTGGGCTATAGTAAAGATTAAAGAAGACTTAGTCACTTGGGTAGTTGGGCTTGTGTGGATTGGGCTGGTGTTAGGTTTAAAAAAAAAACAAAACTCGAAAAAAAAACTGTGGGGTCAGATGACCCCATGTGGATCCGCCCATGCTTTTTGAGCTTGACCTGGCTTGTGTTTGTCTTGCTGTAAATGACCCATCTTCTATTTTGTAGTGATGGACAATTACAAAATGCACCTCAGTATCTTTAAGGTCTAACTTCTTCCCAGATGGATATGTTCATGACAGAAGATAATCCTGTCAGCCAATAGGCAGAAAAAGTCACTGAGGTTTGCCTCTCTGTACATGCTTATCTCAACTGTTCACAACTTATCTAGGCTTTGAGCCCTATTTTTTAGGAAATAGATTTTGTAATAGTGATTTTCTTTTTTTGAAAATATGGTTAAAAAGTAAGAAAATTTTTTGGGTTTACGTGTAATATTATTTTTATTGGGAGAATGTGTAGTTGAAAATGAGTTTGAGAAAAAAAATAATTTTTTTTGAATGAGACTCAAACAGGGGCATAAGTTACCGTTGATTATAGTTTTGAAAGGTTTTGTCTTCTATCCTGATTTTGTCCTTTTTTAGTGCAATACAAATGTAAGTACCATCATGATAGTGATGGTTTATCACAAAGAAATAAAGAAAAAGAAGAAGTAAACAAACTAAAATAGGACAAAATGACGAAGGATTTTCATGTCCTACTTTTGGGTGCTTCATTTCGGTGAGTTGAATTAACGTATACTATTGGTGATACTTTTAGCTCAAAGTCCTTATATTGTTCGCTATCATGTCAGGAAAGCATATCATCATCCTGTATTATTTAAATAACAGTGGAATGTGGGGCCTATCTGGCATGAATTAAAGAGGCCCCTCAAAGTATAGCATGAGCGTCAGTATGTACCGTGGAGGAGCTAGAGGATATGGAAGACCCAGAACCGCTCCTTCTGATTTACCATCTTTGCTTCTAGACGCTCGAATTGTCTATCTTGAAATGCCAGTATTGCATTCTATCTCTTGCTTAGCAGACTTCTATTTATTTAATATCTTTAATGTTAGTGGCTACTTATATTTTCATTTCTAATGTCACGTTGATTAATTGTCGTAAATATTTACATATTGTACTAGCCATAACTGAGCTTCTTGTCGCTTAGTTTATGTGGTTGGATTATGACAGCCCATCAAAGTCCATATATCTATACATACACTCATCGGCACCCAGGTGAATCATATAACATAATGTAGCTTTTATTTTCTTGTCTTCACTACTTGAGAACAATTAAATTAAATAAATTTAGCATGATCTTTCTCTCTGGATTTTTCTAAAGCCATCTCTATTGTTTTGTTTCCCTATACTTTCATGTAGGATGAAAAGATTGAGACTGTTGGGTCTGAGACTGAGGTTGATGCTATTGCTGACACCATGGCTGTAAGAACCTGCCCATTTTTTAAAATCAGATATTTAACTGAAAAGAAACTTAAGGATCAAGCATTTTCCAAATCCCAGAAATGTCATAGTTTCACTTCTTTTTTTTTAAGTAAAATAAGAGTAGCTTAACTTGATGGTTTTTTTTTATCTTGTAACTAATCCTTCTTTTAACTTTGTCTTCTGAATATTTTCTGCCAAAAGTACTGCAAATCAGATGTCTATACAGTAAATTGTGGCATGGCATATGGTCAAGCAGCAATGCTTCTATCACCTCTTATGATGTTCTATTTAATCCCATTACTGCACCTTTTAAGTAGTGTTGGTTAAATGCGTACGCTAGAAAAATAAAGCTAAAAAGTTCGTTTTCTATTCTATTTATCTCTGTATGTATGCGTCAGTGCATGGTGGTTGGTTGGGCATGCATGTTTGTGATCCATGCAATTGATACTAGGTATGCATGCTGCTGTGTGCTATAGAGAGAGAGAGGAGAGTATTCATATCAGCTAAGAAAATATGTTGTTCCTATGGAGAGGAGAGAATTTTGAATTGAGAATACAAACCATATGCATCATGCCTAGGGTTGGTTTTCATCTAAAAAAACTGACACAGAATTTTAGTTGTAGATAGTTTGTCTTTTCCTTTACTATGGAGGCTTACATGCACAATTAAGATTTTTTCAGACTAATACCCATGTTAGTTGGATAAAAATTATATTTTTAGTAGATTTTGATAAAATTTGGTGAAATTTGTTGATTAAAAGTTGTGGTTTCCATAAAATGTATGGTTTAAAATGAGTTTTGAGAAAAAATGAGTTTTAAGAAATGGATGCCACACATGGGCTTAGTCTTCTATGCATAAAGTACTTGAGTAACCCCTTAAATTGGAGTTCCTTCACCCCATGACATCTTTTTGAATACCTTTATTGAAAATATCATAGATGGAAAACATATTAAATGTAACAGACTATTCTTAGTGGTTCTAGATGTTTGCATTACCTTGCTTTTCTTGTCTAAGTTAACCATGCTGGAAATCCTTAATGTGTTCATGAGGCATTAGAGTTGAAGTTGTGGAAGGGACAACATAAATAAAGAGATGCGGGCACCAAAGATAGGACACATGGGGAAAATAGTAACATCACCAAAAGGTTAAAAAAAAAAAAGGCAAGGTTCAAATAGATTCTTTTCAAAAAGGATGATGATGTAAAAAGATGTATGACAAGATTAGTAGTTAGGGGGTTATGGTGTAGATTCTCAAGACATTTTACTCCAATCACAAAAATGAACAATGTGAGAATTATTTTATCATTGGCTGTCATGTGTGATTGCACATTAGTCCAAGTTGATGTCATTTCATTTCTTCATAGTGAAACAGAAGAAGAAGTGTACATAAAAATTCTCACAAGGCATTGGAGGAAATCTTAGGAAGATAAAGTGTAATGTTTAACGTAGGAAATCGTATATGGAAGTTATCATTTAAAGATGTAGTTTTATATTAATTGGTAGTCTGTAATTCTTTCCTTAGTTGGCAGATTTATTTTTCCTTTTTAGAGTCACCGTCTGTAATATAAATTTGAGTAGTAGGGTTCTTGTAAATTATTGATCAATAGAGAAATTTGTCTTCTCTTATCAGTTTCTTCATGGTATCAGAGCTACGCATCTAACCTAGCAAAACGATGGTGGAATTCCCCGCCAATAGTAAAGAATCGACGACCTTCGAAATTAAATGGAAGAAACTACTGTGAATGGGCCCAATTCGTGAAACTTGTTGATGGAAAAGGGAAGTTGGGATATCTTACCGGCGAGACCAAATGACCAATGGATGCTACCTTATTATAGAAGTGGAAGTCTAAAAATTCGATGGTGACTGCCTGGTTGGTAAATTCTATGAAGCCAGCGATTGGGAAGACATACCTATTATTCCCCACTGCAAAGGACGTATGGGACTCAGTGAAGGAAACTTATTCAGATTCTGAAGATTCATCGCACATCTTTGAAATTAAATCACGACTGTGGCAAGCTCGAAAATGACCCATAGATGTAACTGATTATTACATGGAGATGGTAACTCTCTGGCAAGAACTTGATCTTAGTGTTGAAGAAGAGTGGAAGTGCCCGGATGATTGTTCTCTGTTCAGAAAGAAACAGGAAAACGAACGGGTTTTTGAGTTTCTTGTAGGGTAAAATCGTGAGCTAGACGACATAAGAGGTAGGATTTTGGGTCGACGACCACTACTGCCGACCCGCGAGGTATTTGCAGAAGTCCGTCGGAAAGAGGTGCGCCGTTTGGTGATGTTGAAGGAGACGATTGGAGCTTCTGGAGAAGGAGAAGTGTCGGCCCTCAATGCAAAAGGTAATGGGCTATTTTTAAAAAATTCAAAGTCTATTGGGCCTAAACCTTGGGCCTGGGAATGATGGTATGAAATTAAAGGTGGGCTTGGAGCCGGGTCTTCAAACTTCAGGTGGAGATGGAGTATTGGGCTTTTCTTTTAAAGGGACTACACACGGGCCAACCCAAAAACAACGGGGATGACCATGGTGTAAACATTGCCGCAGACCGGGGCATAAAGAAGACACGCGTTGGGAAATTCATGGGAAACCAAAGCAAAATACTCAAAATCGGGGATACCAAGCTGAGACAATAAACTCTACATCAAGTGGTGCATTCAATTCCGAACAAATGGAGCAACTTTATCAAATATTTTCTAGCCTTCAAACATCTTGTCAGCTTTCTACTAAAAGTTCTTCTAGTTCTCTGGCTCATAAAGGTAATTTTCTGCAAGCTTTAAGTACGTCAAAATATGAGACCTCTTGGATTATTGACTCTGGTGCATCCGATCACATGACGGATGCATACCAACTATTCTCATCATACTCAACTCTTGCTGGAGATATTAAAGTTAAAATTGCAGATGGTTCACTTTCTTCAGTCGTGGGAAATGGGAGTATTCGAATTTCTAAGTCTATAACACTTGATAATGTCCTCCACGTCCCAAATTTGTCCTGTAACTTGCTATCTATTAGTCAACTCATAAAAAAATTCAAATTGCTCTGCTAACTTCTTTTCATCTTACTGTACCTTTCAAGACCTTTCATCGGAGAAGACGATTGGCAGTGCTAAAGAATGTGGGGGACTGTACTACTTCGAGGAAGCTAGTGTGAGTAAACTAGGTCAACTTAATAACTGTAATTCTGCATCAATTTCTAGGGATAGTGAACTTTTGTCATGGCATAATAGAATGGGTCATCCTAGTTTTCCATACTTGAAACGTGTACTTCCTCCAAATTTCTTAAATAAAACTTCAATTGAGTTTCAATGTGAAAGTTGTGAATTTGCAAAACACCATTGTACATCTTTTCTTCATTCCACGTACAAACCATCTATACCATTCGCTATGATTCACAGTGATTTATGGGGACCTTCCTGAAATCCTAATCGTACTCACACAAAATCGTTTGTCACATTTATCGACAATCACACTCGGGTTTGTTGGGTATACCTACTAAGAGAAAAAATCGATGTTCGTTCCGTGTTTATAAATTTTCACTCTATGATTCAAACCCAATTCCAGAAACAACTTAAAAGTCTGCGAATTGATAATGGCACTGAATATTTAAATAATACTTTGCAAGACTTCCTAACCAAACACGGAATTGTCCATCAAAGTTCTTGTGTCAACACTCCCCAACAAAATGGGATTGCTGAATGTAAGAATCGACATCTACTCGAAGTTGCTCGCGCCTTAATGTCTACTGCGAACATGCCAAACAAATTTTAGGGAGATGCGATTCTGACATCTACATATCTTATCAATCGTATACCTAACCACACTCTCTCTTTTGACTCCTCTATAAACCGATTCCACAAACATTTTCCGACTTCTCGTCTTACCTCAGACCTACCTCTAAAAGTTTTCGGTAGTACTGCCTTTGTACACGTACACTCTCATCATCAGAACAAACTTGAACCACGTGCAATCAAGTGTGTATTCATTGGGTACTCACCCACTCAAAAGGGCTATAAATGTTTTGACCCATCTACCAATAAGACCTTTGTCAGTCTTGTTGTCACCTTCTTCGAAACAACACCTTACTTGCAAAAACCTTCTCTTCAGGGGAAAAATCGAAGTAAAGATCGGTACTTGGAACAATAGGAATGGGAATACTTAGATGTTGATCTCTCCCTACCTGACTCATCTCCAAATTCTGTCACTTCTACTATGCCATATACAGAGGAAAACTTGAATTCAGGGAGAGATGTCGGAAAACAAAGTGACAAGGAGATTCTAGTTTACTCAAGGAAGCCTAAATCAAAATATAAGGAAACTCTTACATTTGAGGTACCAAAAGAGTCGGAACCGATGGTAGGACCTGATGAGGATCCTAACAAAGTCATATCTCCAGAAAATGATCTACCCATTGCTCTCAGAAAATAAACTCGGTAATGTACTCTTCATCCTATCTCGAAATATTTGTCCTATAATACTCTATCTACAAAATTCCGTGCTTTTACAGCTAATCTTGACAAAGTGGAAATTCCAAGAAATATTTAGGAGGCTCTGGAGTTACCAAAGTGGAAGGAAGCAGTAATGGAGAAAATGAAGGCTTTAGAGAAAAATGGGACCTGGGAAGTAGCAAGTCTACCAAAAGGAAAGAAACCAGTAGGATGCAAATGGATCTTCAATGTGAAGTATAAGGCCGATGTAGAAATAGAATGCTACAAAGCTCGTCTAGTCGCCAAAGGGTATACTCAGACTTATGGCATCGACTACACAGAGACATTTGCACCAGTAGCAAAACTAAATACAGTTCAAGTTATCCTATCCTTAGCAGTGAATCTTGATTGGCCCCTCCAACAACTTGACATTAAGAATGCGTTCTTGAATGGGGAACTGGAAGAAGAAGTCTACATGACAATACCATCTGGCTTCAACAAAGGTAATGACAAAAATCAAGTGTGCAAACTCAAGAAGTCTATATATGGTCTCAAGCAGTCACCCAGAGCATGGTTTGATAGATTTGCAAAGGTATTGAAAACTCAAGGATACAAACAAGGGCAGTCTGATCATACAATGTTCTTTCAATACTCTAGTAGTGGTGCAAAGACAATTTTGATTGTCTATGTTGATGACATAATCCTAACAGGAGACAACCTAGCAGAAATGGAAAGGTTAAAAAAGCGCTTGGCTGTCGAATTTGAAACAAAGACCTGGGACCAATACGGTATTTTTTAGGAATGGAGATTGCAAGATAGGCATTAGTGTCTCACAACGAAAATACATCATTGACCTTTTGACTGAAACTGGAATGTTAGGATGCAAACCAAGTAACACACCTCTTGAGACAACAAAAATAAAGGATGCAGGAGAGTCAATGGAAATGGACAGATGTCAAAGATTTGTTGGTAAACTGATCTATCTCTCACACACTAGACCTGACAGTACCTTCGCAGTAAGCATGGTCAGTCAATATATGCATTCACCCAAAGAGGCACACCTGGAGGCAGTATATAAGATCCTTAGATATTTAAAAGGTACGTCAGGGAAATGGTTATTCTTTGAAAAGAATAAAGGGAAGAAAATAGAAATATTCACTGACGCAGACTGGGCGGGATCTATTGAAGATAGAAGATCCACCATTGGCTACTGTACTTTTGTGTGGGAAAATTTGGTAACTTGGAGAAGTAAGAAGCAAAATGTGGTAGCAAGAAGTAGTGCCGAGATTGAATTTAGAATAGTTGCACAGGGGATATGTGAAGGATTGTGGATAAAGAAACTCTTAGAAGAACTGAAAGTGGATTTAGAACACCCAATCAAACTTTATTGTGATAACAAGGTAGCCATCAACATTTCTCTCAATCCCGTACAACATAACAGAATCAAACACGTAGAAGTGGACATACACTTTATTAAAGAGAAAATAGACGATGGAGTTATTTGTATGACATATATCCCTACAAAGGAACAACCTGCAGACATTTTCACAAAAGGACTACCTCGACAAACCTTCGATGATCTCAACTGCAAGTTGAACATGATTAACATCTACCGTTCAACTTGAGGGGAAGTGTAGGAAACCGTATATGGAAGTTATCATTTAAAGATGTAGTTTTATATTAATTGGTAGTCTGTAATTCTTTCCTTAGTTAGCATATTTATTTTTCCTTTTTAGAGTCACAATCTGTAATATAAATTTGAGTAGTAGGGTTCTTGTAAATTATCAATCAATAGAGAAATTTGTCTTCTCTTATCAGTTTCTTCATTTAATGAAGGCCTCATATGATCTAAAACAGTCTCCTAGGACCTGATTTCAAAGGTTTACAAAGTCATTGGTGAAGAATGGATGTCATCAAAGTCAAGGGAATCACACTCTATTCATCAAGCACTCCACAAGATAATATAATCCAAATTCAATTGCATGAAAGTATGTCACCTATTGACTGTGTTGAGCATAATATATGTTGCTTCTGATGAATAAGTGGTCTGTGTTGAACGTAATGTATGTTGCATCTGATGAATCTTTTTGGAACGTTCTAAAGCCATTGAATGCACACTATGTCCTACCTAATCTATCTCATGTAAAAGTAGTATCACTATCGTGTACTTATTTGTTCTTTCATATTTTGGCATTCAGACTTATGTTCAAAAGTTAGAGAGCAATAGATTGAAGTTGACACAACTTGAGCAAGAGCTCCAACAAGCTAGGCAGCAGGTCTGTTCTGTCACCTTATTATAACATGCTTTTTTCCTTTCATATGCATTTTCTTCTAACCCAGTATTGTTTTCCTATTAAATGAATATGTTTTGCATTTCTGAAGGGCATATTTGTTTCGAGTTCAGCAGATCAATCTCAATCTATGTGTGGAAATGGTATTGTACTCTTATTTGACTAGCTGATATTGAATCTCGTATAAAGTGGTTTTATAATTTCAATAGAAGATGAAAATTATGTTCTATTGTAAAATGTATGATTTCCTGAAGAAAAAGAACAAAGATGTGGGAAGGTTGTTAGTTTTGCCAGACATGGGAATAATATGGGTACTCGAAATTACTAGGAGAGAGTGGAAAGTTCAGGGACTATTAGGGGTTACATTCATATTTGAACATTAAAGCACTCGAGGATTTGGGCGGTGAGCATAGCAGGGAGTTGGGAGGTTAAATATAGCATGTAAGAAATGATAAATGAGGAGACTAAGGGCCTGTTTGGAATAGCTTCTGCTTCTGGTAGAAGAGCTCCTCCAAAAGTTCTTCTAGTTAGATAAAAAACTTCAACAAAATTGTCTAAACAAGCCCAAAGAAGCTTCTTAATCTCAAAAACAGCTTTTGACTTTCAAAAGTTGTGAAAAATTGATCCTAAAATCATGGATATTTCTACTATGTATGGTCAAGAGGTGCGCACGTCTTAATGCGAACTCAAGAAGTGAAGTCAAGGAAACTATACCCAAAGAAGTAAGATGGAAATTGTAAACATTAGTAATAATTTATTGGGAATCTGGGATTTATCTCTTCTTTATACTTTTGGTATGATTTTCTGGATTATGAAGATTTAAAATGAGTTGCAAGGGTCCTTTTCTTTGGAGCTGTGTGCGCGGGTGACCTACACCGCTTTGTCTGAACATTGATGAACTTCCTTTAGGAAAAAATGTGAAGAATGAGTATATGAGAATATCAAGAATGATGCAATTTCTATGAAAACTACAAAATTATTAGCAAGCCAAATGGCTAAGGTCATGTGCTCTCATAGTATTCATGTATCTTCTAAGAACTGAAAAACTCAGCTACTGTAGTGGAATACAATTGAAAACTGAATTTTCTTAAGTGGAAAAAGGGAAAAAAATATTGAAGATTAAGAAATGACTAAAATGTAGAGAATAAAGGTGCTATAGTTTGTAGGAAGATATGAAGTAGCATAATGATCATGTCGCTATAAACATGTTGACATAATTTCTTAGTTTCTTTTTAGTTGAAACATGTTTCTGATTTGGCCATTAAATGAGAAGTTGACATAAATGAAAGTTCTTGTTGAATACTTCATGAAAATGTGAAGTCATGGCAGTTTGTTTTCTTTTTCATACGACAGCCTTTGGAGCAAGTAGAAGTGGAGTATGTCCCCAAAAAGGCAGAATTAGATGGTGACTTAGATGAGGAATTTAGAAAGGTTTTTGACAAATTCAGTTTTACAAAAAGTGCTGGTTCTGAGGTGAGAATATGTTTTCTAATGATTCCTTTTATTTGTCCTTTTTTTTAAATCCTTTGGTCTCCTTCCTTGTTGTTTCTCTCTATTCTTTTCTCTATCATAATATTCCGGTCTATTCAGGAGAATGATAAAAAGGATGAGACTGCACCTGATGTGGCCTCAAAGAAAAAGGCCGACTCAGATTCAGAAGAGGAGAAGGATACACAACAAAAAGAGAAAGAAGTCTCAACAATTTACATCCAGTATTTCTGTTCTACAACACATGTATAGTACCTTGATTTTGGTTAAGGGTTTGTTAAATTCTCGTGTCAGCTCACAGCTTGTAACTTTCTCGATTTCATTTTGTTAAAGCGAAGGATGCCTTAAATTTTGATCTTACACCTTCTAAAATTTTTCAATGATCAAATGGTAGATGGAAACATGTGCTTTCACGTATCGCATCAAATGAACTGACATGTAAATGTCGAACAGGTCTTGGTCAGTTTAGTAAGTTGTTATAGATATGATAAAGAAGCAGTGGATTCCAGCATTGTCAATACGGAGGCAGTCATAATGCACGATGCTATTAGAATAAAAGATTTAGAAGATGATGATCTTGTGTGGATACTCAGTACAAGGAACGTCTTTCAGCTCAGAGAAACTTTCCAGTGTTACAAGAATAATTACGAGAAATTCATAGGTGAGGTTCAGCTTTTTGTTACCGATATGTGATAATTATTTCTCTCAGTTTTGTTTTGATCTTGGCTACTTGGAAAATTCTCTTCACAGGACATTAGGGGTTGTGTTAAAGGTATTTTGGAATCAATTTTGAAAGTAGTGTTTGGTGCATCGACTCCACAGAAAGACACTTCGCAGAGGTAATTTACAATTTTTAACTTCTCTTGATGTTCTTATTACATTTGTTTTGTAAACCAACCAGCATCACAACATAAGGAAGTGCCCTTTTGCTTTCTTGCAAAATATTTATAATTTTTTTTGCATCTCCAATGTCATCTTGAAACAATCTTTGGCCTAAGGCCACATTCACATGCCAATTCAAGACCATCATCCTGATCCTTATTTTTAAAACAATGACTTTAGTTTTGTAAGTTGCTGTCAATTTAGGTGGTTGAGTAGTTATGTACATGATGGTTCTTCTATTTTTCTTATGGTGATATAGTCTGGGTTTCTCCTTGGAAACCATGGACGCTTTGTGACCTTTGTAGGATAAAATATAACGGAGAATCAAAGTAGATAATCAAACCGAAGACCCGTGTTTACACGGTTTCCTTAAATCGAATTCGCCGCCTCACCGGGGTGCACGAGGTTTTGATCAGTGTTCGATTCCCAGGATACAATCGGTTGTCGGTTCACGTTGCACTACGTTAACCGCCTACGAACCCGCCATGTCTATCTCTCAAAGATTTCAACAAAGGAAGAGAAAAAAAAAAAAAAAAAACTAGAAATGGAGGAAGGAAACGGGAATTTTTCCTTGTTGTGTTTGTTGGTTGTTTCTCTCTTTTTTTGTGTGTTTGTTCCAATCAAGAGATCCTCTATTTATACACATAGATGAGGAGTGTGGTCATTAAGACATTGAAGAGGAGTTATGGAATTGAAGAGGTGAAATTGATTTCCATTAAAATTAATGAATATGAAACAGATTTTCATTCAATTCCAACAATCCCCCACATGAATGAAAATTTGGAAACCAAAGAGATAGAGTAGAACGAATCAATCCTGCATAGGATAGGTAGCATTTAGCTTTGAACCTTCCCTTGTGAAAATCTATCTAGTATTACTAGCAAACCAGTGGATCTGATGCCTTGAACTATTTCTCCATTTGTGTAAACCAAGACAATAGACCTCACACAGGACCATTCTAGACACAACTTAGTTTTCAATGTTGTGTTCGTTTTGGCCATGAACACGTCGCCTAGTTCTGTAAGTGTTTGTTCAAGGATGTAGCCTTCCAATCCTTTTAGAAGCGGCCACACTTCACACTCACATAGGTGACCTCTTAACTCAACGTTTCACAACAACGCTTAAAGGTCATTAAAAGCGTAGCTTAACCTGCATCTTCCAATCACTGTGAGCACTGTAGGAATGAGCAGAAGGAGAACTTTCTCAGTGATTTACATAGATATACATGGTTTAGTTGTCCCTTTGAACCTAGATCCTGGGATCTCCATTCAGCTAGGTTGGGTTTCCACCATGATACTTTTCAATGTCATAGGCTGCAAGCCCATTCCCGTCGATGCTTTTTCAACCAACTCTCGAGTTAACCCTTTTGTTAACGGATCCGCAATATTTTCCTTTGACTTCACGTAGTCTAGAGTGATAATACCTTGTGAGAGTAGTTGTCGAATGGTATTATGTCGTCTTCAAATATGTCGAGACTTACCATTATACATATTGCTCTGTGTCCTGCCAATTGCTGATTGGTTATCGCAATAAACACAAATTGCAGGCACAGGCTTTGACCATCTTAGAATATCCTCAACAAACTGGCGAAGCCACTCTGCTTCTTCGGTTGCTTTGTCTAAAGCAATGAATTCTGATTCCATTGTAGATCTTGCGATGCAAGTTTGTTTGGACGATTTCCAATAGACAGCTGCACCACCAAGAGTGAAGACATATCCACTGGTAGATTTTGAATCTGACATATCAGATATCCAGTTCGCATCAGCATACCCTTCGATTACTGCAGGGTACCTAGAATAATGTAGTCCAAAATCACGAGTGTACCTCAAGTAATGTAACACCCTGAAAATGGCTCTCCAGTGGATAGCACCTGGGTTACTCGTGTAGTGACTCAATCTGCTAACTGAGTATGCTATATCCGGTCTCGTACAAGTCATTAAATACATTAAACTCCCAATTATCCGAGAATATTCTAACTGTGACACACCATCACCAGTGTTCTTGGATAAGTGGAGACTCAAATCAACTGGAGTCCTGGCCACAGCCGTATCTGACTTGTTAAACTTGTCTAGTATCTTATCAATGTAATGAGATTGAGATAACGCAAGTCCATTTGGTGTTCGAGTGATTTTTACTCCCAAAATGACATCCGCGAGACCCATGTCTTTCATGTCAAACTTTGAGTTTAACATATTCTTAGTGGCTTTGATAATCTTATCAGAGCTGCCGACAATGAGCATGTCATCGACGTACAAACACAATATGATATATCCATCATTAGTGTCCTTGACATATACACACTTGTCGCACTCGTTGATTCGAAAACCACTAGAAAGCATAGCATTATCAAATTTCTCATGCCATTGTTTCGGTGCTTGCTTTAAACCATAAAGCGATTTAACCAGTTTACTGACTTTCCTTTCTTGACCTGGAGCCGAAAACCCTTCTGGTTGCTCCATGTAGATTTCTTCATTCAAATCTCCATTTAGGAAAGTTGTTTTTACATCCATCTGATGTATTTTCAGATTTCGCAAGGCTACAATAGCAATTATCATTCAGATAAAAGTTATTCTCGACACAGGAGAATAAATATCAAAGTAATCTAAGCCTTCTTTTTGCTTATAACCTTTGATTACTAGCCGAGCTTTATATTTATCAATAGATCCATCCGCTTTCATCTTCTTCTTGAAGATCCACTTGTAGCCCAAAGACTTACAGCCCGGTGGAAGATCTACTAATTCTCAGGTATGATTCTGCAGGATAGAATCGATTTCACTCTTGATGGCTTCTTTCCACAGATGACCATCTGGAGAAGATATAGCTTCTTTATAGATTTGAGGATCATTCTCCATCAAATATGTGAGGAAATCAGGGCCAAACGTTTTAGAAGTTTTGGTTATTTTGCTCCGTCTATGCTCATCCTCACTTTCTTCAACTGGATCTTTACTACTGCCAGAAGTAGAAGATTCCATAATCCGTTTAATAGGAGTTAACTGGTTAGGAGTTTTACAAAGAAATATATTCTCAAAGAATTGTGCATTCCTAGACTCCATAATCGTGTTCGAATGAATATCAGGTACATTCGAATAATGCACAAGGAACCTGTATGCACTGCTATTTTGTGCATAACCAATGAACACACAGTCAACTGTCTTAGGTCCAATCTTGACCTTCTTCGGGTGAGGCACCACAACTTTAGCAAGACACTCCCACATTCGTAAGTATTTATATGAAGGTGTTCGACTTGTCCGAAGTTCATACGGCGTCTTATCCATATTCTTTCTTAACACTTTATTCAAAATGTAATTCGCAGAAAGAATAGCTTCTCCCCACATGTTCTGTGGTAATCCAGAACTAATCAACATAGCATTCATCATTTCTTTTAACGTTCGATTCTTAAGCTCAGCAATTCCGTTCTGCTGAGGTGAATAAGATGCAGTAGTTTGGTGAATTATTCCATGTTTAGCACAAAATTCACCAAATGGTGATTCATATTCACCACCACGATCAGTTCGCAGCACCTTTATTTTCTTGCTAAGTTGATTTTCAACTTCATTCTTATAAAGAATGAATTTATCGATAGCTTAATCTTTGCTTTTAAGCAAGTACACATAACAATATCGCGTACTATCGTCGACAAAAGTAATAAAATACTTATTGCCGCCTCTTGTTTGGACAAATTTCAAGTCACACACATTACTGTGGACTAATCCCAATGGCTCGGTACTTCTTTCAATACTATGAAACGAAGACCTAGTAAGCTTAGCTTCAACGCAAGTTTCACATTTATGATTTGAA